>CP139509.1:25615737-25807702 GCA_021014915.2 Artemisia tridentata subsp. tridentata
CCAACATAGGTCAACTTGTACTTTAGTTTATAGGCTTTTCTTTTTACTTGTGTATAAATAGATAGATGAGGAGAAAAGTGAATTAAGGTTGTGCACTAAAAGCTTAGACTTTCACAGCCCACTTTTCTCCTCCAAAGAACAACCTACTCACTGAGATAGCTCAGTAGGGTCTTTTAGTTGTCACTCAAGAAAAGCTTGAGTTTAGAAGAGGAGAACACCATACCTTGTCTATTCAATCCCAAAGTGTTTATTCCGCAAAACACTTTGGGTAATAGATTCTTTGATTAATTTCTAATAAGAATTTAAACGTTGAAAAACCTTTGTTGTTTTATATTTACGTTCTAACTTATTTGGTAAAATTAATCATACATTGTATCAGTCTTAGTACACAATTAGGATAACTTTCTAGTTATTTCTATAAGTGTAACGGGAACAACATACCATTTAGCTCATTTCCAGTTACTTAACTTGTGTTCATCTTATTTTTCCTTTGGTTCCAACTGTGAAGCTTATTTCAAGCTTGTTTGAGCTTGAGCCATCAATTTAAGCTCAAAAGCTCATCTGTTAAGCTAATAAACTTCCAAACAGCTTATTTTCAAGTTCTAAAGTTTTTGTCTTTATTAAAGTTTGTTATTATCAGTAGTATAATAGTTTTGTAAAAGAAAAATCAAGAAAATCAAAATATAAAAAAGTGATAGCTTCTATTTAAGCCATTTGGCTTATTTTTCTGCTTTTTCATTAAGCACTTTTCATTTTTATAATTTTCCTAGGTTCCTGTACTTAAATAATATATTTTTAGAAAAAGTTTCATATTTATTAGAGTTCATTTAGTATTTATTATAATTTAAATTAGTTTTAAATAATTATTAAATAGTAATAAATTAATAATAATTAAATAAATAGTCAAATAAATAATTTTATTTTTCCTAAAATTTTCTTTTATCATTTGGATTCTAAAAATATAATTTTCACATCCGTGGGATTTATATTGGTCAGAATTCACGTTTTATTTTGTATGTTTACGTAATTTTTATTTAAACGTACGTTTTTAAGTTTTAAACGTTTCTAAGTCATTTACCTTCACGTAATCGTTCTTATAGCTTGTTTAAGTTATTTTCTTTTAAAATTCCTTAGTTTAATCACTCATAAACCCTTTCCTGTTCAATTTCACCCGATCACAAATTCGTTCTATTACAGAATTCACATCTCGCTGGGACATAACGACCCGGGGATACTCACTATACTCCTTGGTTAGTTGTCCTTAAGCTGTTTGACCTTGTTGACCATTTACCTTGGTCAATATAGTTGCCCTGTTTGAGGCCAATCAAAATTTGGCGCCGCTGCCGGGGAGGTGTGCTGCGTAAAAACGAATTTGAAGCATTAGTGATTGTTGAATATACATCCATTGTATATTAACCATCCTTGTCCATATTCTCTTATTTTCAGATAAAACCAAAATTATCGTGAAGTTAATTCGTTTGACGGATCGATAAACCAAAAATATCGTATTTCAAGTTTTCTTAAAACATCAATAAAATCCAAAAAGATTCTTCTTACCTTTTCTAAGTTTCCATCACTCTAAAGGATTCTTAGATTCGCCTTAGTGCATGCGCACTCGTTCTTCTAGGTCATCAAAACCCTTTCGTGAGCTTGTAAACATACCTCGAAGTCGTCGTAGACTTTTCTGCCCCATCAGTCGTATCTGAGTACGTACTGACCCTGTCATCATGGCAGATTTGCCAATGAATGAGCTTCTCCAAGCACCCATCGAGGGTTATGGAGATGCCATTGTTGTTCCAGCCATCGTGGCTGATAGTTTTGAGCTCAAAACCGGGTTACTGAATCTTGTAACCTCAAGCCAATTCTATGGTTTTGAGAGGGATGATCCTCATGCTCACATTCGATGGTTTAACAAGATTACATCTACCATCAAATACAAGAATATCCCTTCTGAATCAATCAAGCTTCTTCTATTCCCATTTTCTCTCGAGGGACAAGCCCGGATATGGCTTGAAAAAACAACCCCCTCGTTCAATTGAGACATGGGAGGATTTAGTTACAAAGTTTGTAAATGAATTCTTTCCCCCGTCTAGAACGACAAGTCTTAAAAATGAAATCATCAAATTCACACAAAGATTTGATGAATTGTTTAGTGACGCGTGGGATCGTTTCAAAGAATTGCTTCGTAAATGTCCTCATCATGGTTTCACCGAGTTGATGCAAATCGACACTTTCTATAATGGTGTGAGTCAATCTGACCAAGATTCTCTCAATGCCTCCGTAGGAGGTAACTTTTTGAGCAAAACCACCAAAGAAGCTTTAGCGATTTATTGAAAATAAGTCTAAGGTCCGTACTGCACGAACAAAGCCATATCATTCTCAGGCTAGTGCTGGTCCTTCTACTTCATCTCCCGTGAGTACTTCTAGCACCGATGCTAAGATTGACAAGCTCACGGACGCTATTCAAGCTTTGGTTCTCTCAAACCAAAAGAAAGTCACTTTCACACAAAATCCTTCACATGCTGAAGTGAAGAAAGTGGAAACCTGTATTACTTGTGGTGGCCCTCATGCATACTACAACTGTACTGCCACCGATGGTAGTCCTTTTGAAGCTAATGCTATAGCCGGTACTTCAAATCAGGGAGGTAATCAATACCGTCCTCAATTGGAACCAAGTTACGAGCTAACAGCTACCAAGGACCACCCGGTTTCAATCAGAACCAGAATTTGCAAAACCGAAACCAAAACCAACCTCGAATGAACCAAGGTTATCAAAACCAAGGGAATTTCAATCCTGGACAAAATCAAGGTTTCCAACACCAAGGAAACTTTAACCGAAACAATTCCAACCAGGGAAATCATTTTCAGGGAAATGGTAATCCAAATCAAGGGAATTTTCAACATCAAGGTTATAACAAAATAACCGAATCCAAAATTTCCCTAACCAACCTCAAGCCATTCTCCCAGCCCCACAACCATCATCTGATGAGTTATTGAGGCAATTCATGAAAGCTCAAGAGGACACAAACAGGTTGTTGGTCAGCCAGATCTCTGAGATTAAAAAGTCTTATACGGCATGTTTTTTCTTTAAAACTAAATATAAAATATGTTTGTTTTTTCTTTAAAACTTAAAAGTGATTAATGTTTAATCTTTCAAATATCCTTTCAAAGTTAAATTCCTACATAAAAATTCAAATAATGTTTCCTTAATGAAATAGTATGCATTAAATTTCCCACTCAAAATTTAAAAAAAATTCGTGACAATTTTTTTAAATATAGCTTCTTAAAAAAAAAAGAGACTTTTTTTATGTAATCCCAACACTAATAATTTTTAAAAATCCATCCACAAACTCTATTATATAAGACACAATATTACAACTTTTTTCTATTATTCTGTTAGTTTAGAGTTTATGAAAATAAATAACCACATAACTATAAAAGTTTACCGCTATAAAATCCCGTTATATTCACATGTACTCATCTATATATCTAACTTGACACTACTTTTTATAAAACTTGTGGACAAAGTGCAAATAAATAAACCCTCATTTTAGTAAAAACCTTGTGGCCAGTAGCCATTCGAAAGGATTTTTTTTATGGCAAAGTCTTATACGGCAAATTAATAGCTTTTTGTGGATTTAATATGTGAATGTGGATTTTTTATTGCAATACTTTTTTTGATGGCAAAGTTTTTTTGTTGTAGGGCTCCAAAGAATTGTCAATTATTGTCTCCAAAAATTCAAAAACAAATTGCTACTTGCTTTGAAGAAGAAGTACTTGAAACCATTTTTAAAGAAATTGGTGATGACGTATTTGCATTGTTAGTTGACGAGTCTAGTGATGTTACGAAAAAAGAACAAATGGCAATTGTTTTTCGATACGTTAATAAAAATGGAGTAGTAAAAGATGAAGATGTAATGAATCGGTTCCAAAATATGAGAGATTGTCGAGGAGATATGTAGAAAATTGATTGCTTAAGGTAAGATAGCTTTTATTGTTGTTATTATTATTATTATTATTATTATTATTATTATTATTATTTATTATTATTATTATTATTATTATTTATTATTATTTTTATTTTTTTTAATTTTATTTTTATTTATTTATTTATTTTTTTTTATAATTATCATCACTTTATTAGAAACAAATAGGATTTACAAGAAGTTAGTAGGGAGCCGAGATACTAATTGGGCTCCCACTCCTCTAGCTATAGAAAAGCTAATCCTACTAAAAATATGAGCAGCAGCACGTGTTACTCCAATGTCTTGAGTCATAGAGAACTTTCGAATACGCTTCAGTAAAGTCACAGCGTCCTTTTCAAGTTCCCCAAAAGAAGAGAAAGAGAAGGGGAGGAACCCATATCCCATACCTGCGCACTTAGCCTCATACTTGACGCGTTTACGTTGTGCAGCCTCAATCACCACACGACCCCGCACGAAATCAACCATACCAGTTTGCGTCAAGGGCGATGATTATTATTATTATTATTATTATTTTGCTAAAACAAGATGTACGCCTCTTTTTAGATAAATATGAACATTCTGATGTTTTACTGCTTGCAGGTGTTACTCGAATAAATGGTTAGTATTTTGCAGTATATAAGCATGTTTTCGGCTTTTTTTGCCCACTGGAAGCTGAAATTTGTTGCTGCTTTTTGAGGATGTTTTGCTGTCTTTTGAAGAAGCTGAAATTTGTTGCTGAATTTTGGACTTTGTAAGGTGTTTTAAATTGTTTCTCAACAATATAAGATGTCACTGATGTTTTAGCATAACGACTTTTGTCAAGGTAATTTTTTTTGCCCCCCATCTTGTAACTTTCTGGTCCGCCACTGAGTACTCCAATAATAAGTAATATCTATCTATACTAAATATAAAATATGCATGTTTTTTCTTTAAAACTTAAAAGTGATTAATGTTTAATCTTTCAAATATCCTTTCAAAGTTAAATTCCTACATAAAAATTCAAATAATGTTTCCTTAATGAAATAGTATGCATTAAATTTCCCACTCAAAATTTCAAAAAAATTCGTGACAACTTTTTTAAATATAGTTTCTTTAAAAAAAAAATGAGACTTTTTTATTATGTAATCCCGCACACTAATAATTTTAAAAATTCATCCACAAACTCTATTATATAAGACACAATATTACAACTTTTTTCTATTATTCTGTTAGTTTAGAGTTTATGAAAATAAATAACCACATAACTATAAAAGTTTACCGCTATAAAATCCCGTTGTATTCACATGTATTCGTCTATATATCTAACTTGACACTACTTTTTATAAAACTTGTGGACAAAGTGCAAATAAATAAACCTCATTTTAGTAAAAACCTTGTGGGGCCAAAGTGTGAAGAAACAAAACTTAAAACAAAGTATCCACTTTTTAACCGGGTCATCATTTTCACCCGCTTTTTACCCATCGCCTTCTTCACAACACACACAAACACAAACTCCCTTCATCACATCCATGTGTCCTAATCTCACTCGCCTCAAACTCTGCGCGTGTCATCAATTAACTGATTCAGGTATGGCTGTTCTAAAAATTGAAGGAATTTTCTTGTGTTTATTGTTTGTTTAGTGATTTAGGTATGATTGAGCTGTTACCTAACTCTAGTCAGCTTGAGGTTTTGTCTGTTATTAAACGATTATTCATACCGTTGCATAACTATCCCATAAACCCACACACCAAAACCAAACCCAAATTATCAAAATATCAAAAAACCCGGTTCAATCTCTTCATTACACCATTATCTTTGTGGATAACATTTTATCAAACACCTTCACTACACCTGCAAATTATTAACCCACAAATTTTTATAAAAAATGTCAATTTCTATTTCATCATCATTAGCTTCAACAATCTTCCCATTATGCAACTCCTCATCTTCAATACCCAAACACCCATCAGCAGCCCATTTCACCCCAGCTGTACCTTCCACCAGAGTTCAGTTACAGTTACAGTCCAACCATAACTTTAGGCCTTTTGCTGTTCCTGAAGCTTTGGAGCAGTTACCTAAGGAATAATCAAGTTTTGAATTTTGAATTTGTGAAATTTTATTTGGGTTTAATGAATTTGGGTTTTTTTTGTTTTTTTGTTTTGTTAGGTTGAAGATGGTGAAACTGCTACTGGGATTGTGGGTGCTGATTCTGAAAAGGTCTGATTTTTGGTGTTTTGTTTGGTTAAATTATTCTTTAAAACCCTACAGTTTATATTATCATAAGAGTATATTGCGAAAAACTGTCCTTGTGGTTTGGTTATATTGCAGGGCGCAGTCTTAACAACTTTGAAAGTGCACGTGCAGTCCCTACGGGGAACAATGGGGACCACTGTGGTATGCGTAGTTTCCTTGGGACTGCGCGTGTACATTCAAAGTTGTAAAGATTGCGCCTGCAATATGAGCAAACCACAAGGACAGTTTTTTGCAATTTACTATTAAGATAAATGTATATTGTAGGATTTTAGAGGTTTAAAGAAGAATTTAGGGTTTAGTACTTTAGTTTGTTGATGTGATAAGTTTGGTGCATTGGTTTTATTTGCTTGTTGTTTGGTGAAATGTGATTGAATTTGTTTGGCGCCATGAAAATGGGGGTGTTGGGATGTATGTTGAGCCTTAAGTATTCAGTGTTTGGGTGGGTGATTATGTTAAAACGGATGAGGTTTTCTCTGTCTACGTTATGTCTAGGTTATGTAGGAGGGCGAGTTTTTGACTTAGATAGTTAGATGTACACGGCTTAGCAAGGGTATCCTTGTGACCGTTTCCGACTTATATCCTGGCCACCCCAAGATGTTTAACGTAGTGAGGTTTGAACGTGAGAACTCTTGGGACGGGGTTTCTATACTATATTCCATGTTTAAAACGTTGGAAAAATATTCTCATTATTACTAACTTGGCATGCCATCTTCAGCAAAACTCTTGAATGATACTGGCTAATACATTAAAAGGTTTGCTACTAAATTGTGTTGCTTTTATGAAAAAAAGAAAAGAAAAAAGGGATATCATGTACTCCATATAAATGAAGTTTTTCTGTCAAGTACAATGGTAAATAGATAATACTAAATACGTTTTTCGGACTGCTTATTTCTTAAGTACATAATGCTTTCTACCAATATCAATTATATCGATTGCGTTGTCATTATATATACATTATTGAACCCTTGAATACTGTATCTATAACTTAATGGAGCAATAGGATCTTGTATTGATCATTTGATGGCGAAAAATCGTATAAGCTAAATGTTTTCTTGTTTTTCAGTTGGCACCGAAACAGAAAATCAGGATCAAGCTCAGGTCATATTGGGTACCTCTAATTGAAGATTCATGCAAGCAGATTATGGATGCTGCAAGAACAACAAATGCAAAGACAATGGGTCCAGTTCCATTACCCACCAAAAAGAGAATTTACTGTGTTCTTAAATCCCCTCACGTTCACAAAGACGCAAGATTCCATTTTGAGATCAGGACACACCAAAGGCTCATCGATATTCTACACCCGACTGCACAAACCATCGACTCATTAATGCAACTTGATCTTCCTGCTGGTGTCGATGTCGAGGTTAAGCTTTAGAAGCATATTTCGAGTCTCTTTTTGCTGTTAAATGCTGTTACTCTACTTTTTGTGTAGTGAATTTGTAACTTGTATTATTGTTGATTAAAGGGACGATGTTTTAGTAAATTATTTTGCAATGGCTGAAGCTTAAAATGATGGTTCCACAAGTCACAAATGGTTCTGGTTGCACCTGAAACTTGATCATGCCTTTGCAGCATGAAATTTTCATTGATTATGTGCTTCGACTTTATATGAACTACTAACTTGAAAACATTGAATCATAACTTCAAACTTTGAAACTCAAACAAAATGGTGAAGCGTGATCAGATCAAAATGTGAGGTCTGCACATAATTTTGAACTCGTCACGCCAATTTCTTGAAAATAGAGAGCCTTAAGTGGTGTTTGTTTATTAAGAGGGTCTGAATCTGAATCTGAACCGCACGTCTGAATCTGAATCTGAGGCGTAAATGTCTGAATCTGAACGCATCTGAACGGGAAAAAAAAACCCGTGTTTGAACGGGAAGAAAAAAAAAAATTTGGTTATTTTTGTGTCAAACAAGAGGCATTCAGACGCGTTAAGACACCCCTCTCAAGTCTTGACCATTAAGATCTAACTGCATCTGAACGCGTCTGAACGAAAAAAAAAAAAACAAACGGTCTGAACGGACAAAATGTCTGACCGATTCAGACACAGTGCCCGTTCAGAGGCATTCAGACGTCTGACCGGAAAAAACAAACAGCCTCTTACTTGGTTGAGTATTAGTTCAAACCCCTCAGATTAGTTGGTCAAGAGGTTAGAGACTATTATTATTGAAAAAGGGATAAAACCAGAAAAAAAGTAGTGAAAATACAATGTGAAAAGTAGAAAAGTGAAAAACATAACTCTAAAAAAATCTAATGTGAAAAACATAACTCTAAAAAGATTTAACGTTGATATTATAATCGTTATGTTCAAAAAGACATAAACTAGCGTACGTCTTACTTTGAAAAAGATTGTTAAGACAACTTCTTAGGCGTTATTAGACGACCTAAATTGCTAGGTTCTTGAGATTGACTCATGAAATACTCACCCGATTTCTTAAATGAACTCGATGTATTGAGCCTAGCTCGAGCTCAGTTTACTCAAGTAAAATCTTTAGTCAGATTCGAGCTCCAACGTACTCGGCGGTTGTCAAGCTATGTGAAGCTTAGGTTAAATCAATTTATGATTACTTAAGAGTAAATTGCAAAAATCGTCCCTAAAGTTTGGCCAAATTGCATGTTTCATCCCTGAAGTTAGGAAAGTGCAAGAATCGTCCATGTGGGAAACTTTTGGGGCAAATATGGTCCCTGGCCAAGTTCAAATGACACAAATACCCCTGTCCTTTTCTTTTTTTTAATTCCTTTTCAGTTTTTAACACAAATGGTCCCTGTGTTGCGCAAGGCTTTACAAATTTAGTCCTTTTTTTTCCACAAATAGTCCTTCTTACACAAATAGTCGTTTTTTACGTTTTTGTCCGTTTTTTTACGTTTTTGTCCCTTTTTTTTACGTTTTTGTCCGTTTTCGTCCGTTATTCTTACGTTTTTTTCCATTTTCATACGTTTTTGTCCGTTTTTTCTAACGTTTTTTTTTTCCGTTTTTTGTCCGTTTTTATATCCGTTTTTCTTATGTTTTTGTCCGTTTTTCTTCCGTTTTTTACGTTTTCGTCCGTTTTTCTTACGTTTTTTCCGTTTTTGTCCGTTTTTCTTACGTTTTTGTCCGTTTTTCTTACATTTTTTAATTTTTCTTCCGTTATTCTTCCGTTTTTGTCCGTTTTTCATCCGTTTTTGTTCGTTTTTCTTACGTTTTTCCCCTTTTTGTCCGTTTTTTATCCGTTTTTGTCCGAATTTTTTATTATACCGAATTTTTTGACCGATTTTTTTGTCCGAATTAAAAAAAAAAAAAAAAAAGTTCTAAATTTTTATCCGATTTTTTTTCTTTTTTGTCCGAATTTAAAAAATAAAATAAAAAAATTCAAGATTTTTGTCCGATTTTTTTTTGACCAAATTTTTCAAAAAAATAAATAAAATAAGCAAATTAAAAAAAAAAAAAAAAAAAAAAAAAAATTGTCCGATTTTTTTTTCTTTTTTGTCCGAATTTTTTTAAAATAAAAAAAATAAAAAAAGTTCAAAATTTTTGTCCGAATTTTTTTTTGTCCGAATTTTTATTTTTTTTAGTTTTTTTATTTTATTTATTTATTTTTAAAAATTTGGTCAAAAAAAAATTCTGACAAAAATTTTGAATTTATTTATTTACTTTTTATTTTTTTTTAAATTCGGACAAGAAAGAAAAAAAAATCGGACAAAATTTTTGAACTTTTTTTTTTTTTAAATTCGGGAAAAAAAAAATCGGTCAAAAAAATCGGAATAAATAAAAAATTCGGACAAAAACGGATAAAAACGGAAAAAAAATAAGAAAAAATGGAAAAAAAAAACGTAAGAAAAACGGATAAAAAGGGACAAAAACGGAAAGAAAAAAAAAGGTAAGAAAAACGTACAAAAACGTATGAAAACGGAAAAAACGTAAGAATAACGAACGAAAACGTAAAAAACGTAAGAAAAACGGACAAAAACATAAGAAAAATGGATAAAAACGCACAAAAATGGAAAAAACGTAAGAAAAACGGACAAAAACGTAAGAAAACGGAAAAAGCGTAAGAAAAACGGACAAAAACATAAGAAAAATGGACAAAAACGGAAAAAAAATGTATGAAAACAGAAAAAAAAAAGTAAGAATAACGGACGAAAACGTAAAAAACGTAAAAAAAAAGGGGACAAAAACGTAAGAAAAACGGATAAAAACGGACAAAAACGAAAAAAAAAAAAAAAAAAAAGTAAGAAAAACGGTAATAAAAACGGATAAAAACAGATAAAAACGGACAAAAACGGAAAAAACGTAAGAAAAACGGACAAAAACGTAAGAATAACGGACGAAAACATAAAAAAACGTAAGAAAAACGGACAAAAACGGAAAAAAAATGTAAGAAAAATGGACGAAAACGTAAAAAAAGAAAGAAAAACGGACTCAAGGACCATTTGTGTAAGCCTTGCGCAACACAAGGACGATTTTGTGTAAGAAGGACCATTTGTGAAAAAAAGGACTAAATTTGTAAAGCCTTATGCAACACAGGGACCATTTGTGTTAAAAACTGAAAAAGAATTAAAAAAAAGAAAAGGACAGGGGTATTTGTATCATTTGAACTTGGCCAGGTACCATATTTGCCCCAAAAGTTTCCCACAAAGACGATTCTTGCACTTTCCTAACTTCAGGGACGAAACATGCAATTTGACCAAACTTTAAGGACGATTTTTGCAATTTACTCATTATTTAATTACTTACATCAATCTATATGCCACATCAACATCTATTTTCACCCCAACCCTAGTGTGGTTTTCATCTTTCTTGCAATTTATATATATCTCACTTAAACACAATTATATGTCACAACATGCTCACTAGAGGTGTCAATCGAGTCGTGTTTGTGTTGACCTATTCGAGTTCGCGTGTTGGCAGGTTATTATAACCTCTACCCAAACACGACTCATTTATTAATCGTGTCAAAAACTCTACCCTAACCCACACTTGCATAACACGTGTAACACATTTTTGACCCGTTTAACCTGATTAAATAAATAGGTCAAGAAGTTAATAAGGTTGGTAGTTTGTTGATTTAACTAGTTTAAATGCAAAAATGATATAAGGATTTAAAATATGATAAAAATAACAAACAAATAACTATACGACAATTTTCTCAGTTATAAACGTCAATTTCTATGATATATGAGGTATAATCCTAATTCAATCGTATTAAGTACATAACACAATACATTTAATCCACATCCAACATAAAAAGGCATGTTATATATATTTTATTTTCAGAGTCGCATATAAATTAAACGGGTTCACAGGTTGACCTGTTTAATATTTACTCAACCCAAACACGACTCATTTATTAAACGGGTTATACGAGTTAACCTGTTTTTGACCCAAACTTGTTTATCCTCAACACAAACCTGTTTAACTTCGTGTTGGGTTCGTGTCATTTATCGTGTCGTGTCGAGAATTGCCACCCCTAATGCTCACACAGACACACACAAACGAAAATTCATTTGATTTGATGGTGCAAACCACCAAACCAACTAAATTTATAGTGACCACACGTGAAAAGAATGAGTATATAACGGTGATGATGAGTAAGGCAATGTTAATTTTTTTTGGCACTTTTATCTGCAGACGGCAAGATGAAATGAAAGAAATAAGTTTAGTGTTTTTTTTTTTTTTTTTTTTTTTTTTTAATATAAGAGGAAAATATTTTATTTTCTTTTCACCTTTTCATATTTTTTAAGTTTTATTATCACTTCTTATTTCTTGAATACCTCATATCCGCTTCTTTTTCCGCAAACATAGTATTACATGTTAGACTAAAAAACATCTAAAAAACAAACAATACCTAAAAAATGGTAACAACTCGATTGACCACACGTGAGAGGGCTTATTGTTGCACCCAGTCGACCATATAAGTATTCACCTTGGTTACACCCCAAGCTAGCCTATAATAATTTGAAAATAACATTTTCCGTATCAGAATTTCTATTTTGAAATTAACCGACTCGGTCTTTCAATTCTTATACAAGGGGGTGTTCGTTTAAGCTTATATGTAGCTTATAAGTTTATTTGTATTTCGGCTTATATTTCATAAGCCCTAATTTTCTGGCTTATCTTGAGACTTGTGGTTCTATATAAGTTTATTATATATAAGTCTTAAAATAAAAGTAACAAAATTAGAGCTTAAATATAAGCCAAAATCCACGTATAATGGGGTGTTTGTTTAAGCTTATAAATGGGCTTATGAGCTTATTTGATTTCGGCTTATATTTCATAAGCCCTGTTTCCGGCTTATGTTGAGATACGTGGGTTTATATAAGTCTACAAGTCTCAAAATAAGCCGAAAAATTAGGGTTTATGACCCCAAAAAAAAAAAAAAAAAAAAAAAAAAAAAAGCTCGTAAGCCACATATAAGCTTAAACAAACAGCCCCTAAACTTAAACAACCACCCATAAAGCTACCCGCCATACATATCCTCTCAATTACCAGTCTCTCTCTCTCACACACACATACATTGGGTGTGTTTGGCTAGCAATGGAGGAGGAAGTCGACGTAACAGAAGCTATGCCTCCTCTTCAGTTAACATTCACATTCACATTCATTCCTATTTAACATCTTTAATAAATCGCTTCATATATTTTTGAGTTAATTACTTTGGTTAATTAGGCATTCATGATTCTAATGCTTAATTCACTAATTATGCCCCTTAATTTCATTTGATGTACTTGTTTCTGTTAATCGCAATTTATTGTTGTTGAAGTTACTAGTAGTAATGTAACGCCTAAGTTTAACTTAATTAATTCACCAAAAGCTTATTGGATACTCTAGGACAAAAACGCTGTCATTTTGTCTAGAATAAACTCCAAAATACATCCCTGTGGTTTACCCCATTTCGCACCATACATCCCTCTCGAAAAAGTTGCAACATATACATAACTCCATTAGTAAAAGTTAAACTATATACATCCACGAGGACGAACGGTGCAAATTTTGTGTCGTTAACTTGGACACGTGGCAGTTAAGTAAGGGTATTTCTGTCATTGTATGTTCACACCTACTGCACCACTCTTTTAATACTTTTTTCATTCAAACCCAATTCATAAACACAAATCCAAAACGCAAATAAAAAAAACAAACACAAATAAAAAACACAAACACAAATCAAAATAACTAATTCTTTGATTCTGACTCTGATGATTTGAATCTGCAGTGCTCAAATAACTAATTCTTTGATTCTGACTATATATGTCACATAATCAGTTTTAGAATACACATCCAAATGTTGGTTTTTAGATAGCTTGTTGTGTGTATTCCCAGAACAGGGCAAAGATAATCAATAGTACCGGATATTCACTTAAAATCGTGTTATCACTTTCCAATAGAAACTATTCGACCATATGCCTGGGTTACACGAATATCTCTATGGGATAAGACCAAGTGATATTCTTGTTTTAGGCACAAATCAAGAACCAATTTGCTTTCAAGTGTTTTTGTTCTGTGTTGTATGTTCATGCAGATGTGATGATCTCTATTTAAATTATAGATTACTCAAACCTAGTCAAAAGGAATTATGATAATTAATTGGCCAATTAATCTCCTCATAATTTTCCTCCATTCTAGCCATAGTGGTTACAAGACCAGATAATTATGGTTTTAATTACAAGTTTGAAACTTCTCATAAATAGGTCAAAGTAGTTACAAACTCTTTCCTGCATTACCAGCAGTAGAAACTCTGCCTAGCAGTACTAATATAGCACTAGCAGTAGAAACTCTGCCTAGCAGCCTAGCAGTACTAATATAGTACTAGCAGTAGAAACTTCTGCTTCAGCAGTAGTAATATTAATACTAGCAGTAGAAACTTCTGCCTCAGTAGTAGTAATATTAATACTAGCAGTAGAAACACAAACCACTAATTTTGAGTCAGAGTAATCAGGGACCTGATGGGTGTACACTCCGTACCTCCAAGCTCATTACCAGGTGTGAATAGATCACTCAAGTGCACTAAATTTTCTAACAATCCTCCCCAAATTTAGTTCACTTCCTTTGCATGAAAAATAAACATTAAACAAGCATGTGCATAAATGAAAATATCTTGAAGATTGAATTCTCATCTTAGTACATTACACGTTCAAATATTCGAGAATCAGGGTGTTCTAAGAATTGAACCCTTCAACCCATTTGAATACCTGAAGATAAAATACACACAAGTTTTCAAACAATTAAATGCTCCTGACACTATACAAGCCATGTGTTCATATCCAATTCATAAATGTTGTAAAAGCTAAAAGTCCAAAGCTTCCTGAAGTGGCAAAACTTGAACATTTACATAGGTGGTTCCTCTTTATTCATGCTCCTGCTTAGCACTTTTTCAAAGAAAATAACCATTGAGAAGTAAAGACTTCATCCTCATTTTCAGCAGGTTCTGAGCACAACCTTGGGAAGATAATAAAACATATGCTCCAGTCCACTAAATGTTCAGCTTTCCACATTGAACTCAACTCCTAAGTTTCCTCAGGAGGGAGTTGAGTGTCATAGCATTCAGTGACTAAGTTGGACTTCAAACCCATCCTTTTAGCAGACTTTAAAACCAAGTCTCTAGCCAAACCCTTCGTCAAGTGATCAGCTAAGTTTTGTTGAGATCTAACAAACTCCATCGATACCACCCCATTCATGATAAGCTCACGAATCATGCTATGCATGACACCTAAGTGTCTAGACTTCCCATTGTACATCTGGCTATAAGCCTTTGCCAATGTAGCTGCACTATCACAACAGATAGAAATAGGTGCTATAGGTTTAGGCCAAAATGGGATCTTAAGAAGCAAGTTTTTCAATCATTCAGCCTCTTTACCAGCAGCTGCTAAAGCCACAAATTCGGATTCCATTGTTGAACTAGTGATGCAAGTTTGCTTCTTGGATGCCCAAGAAATTGCACCTCCACCAAGTAGGAATACCCAACCACTGGTAGACGAATTATCTTCAGTGTTACTGATCCAACTTGCATCAGTGTATCCTTCTACTACTGAAGGATAACCAATATATGAGAGACTATAATCCATAGTCTTCTTTAGATACTTCAGTACTCTCTGAACTGCTTGCCAGTGATGAGCACTAGGATTACTAGTATACTTGCTCAGTTTACCCACTGCAAAAGCAATATCAGGTCTTGTACAAGTCATGGCATACATTAGGTAGCCAATTGATGCGTGGTTTTGCAACCTTACAACAGGTTTTACCTCTCAAGGGATCTCAAAAGGCTTACAACCCCACCAGGCAGTGTACCTGACCGATGTAGTATAGTGTAGTGGTAAGTACGGGGGATTGATCGTTCTCCACAGGGAATAGTGTTCGTTAGGTATGAAAAACTACTCTAATAGGTCTAAGGGTGAGAGAAGATTCTTTTTGTGTTTTTATATTTTTATGAAAGCAAGTAAAATCTCGGGTTTGAAAGAGTGGGCGGAATTAGTTGCTAGTCAACTAACCCAAGTTACTGCAAATAAAATAAAATAACAGAAAATGAAAAGGTGGTAAAACTTATGTGGAGAGAAATGTGTTTACTTAGATTTCCTTACTCCCTAACTATCTTTTACCGGTTGATTAGTGTGTATTAGTTGCGTGGATGACGGGTGTATTCCTTAATACCAATCGTGGGGTGGCGTACGTACTTCCCCAACTCTACAAGCTCCTACTTCACTCCTATGTCGAGCCGGCTAGGAAGCTCCTAACATGGGATCACTAGAATTCGCTCATGCATTAAATACAACCATAAAAACCTTTAGTACGCATTGGTTCATGTTTCTTAAGACGTTCAAGCAAGTTACCGAATAGGAAGTTAGCCAATTTTCTTAAGCCTAACATAGATGAACAATCATCCAATACAACTAATAACACACTAATAACCAATAATCAATAGCTAGGTTTCATTAGATCTAAGCAAACACAAAGAAAACCTAGCCTAGCATGTTAAACAAAAGACAAGAACAAGATAGAATCAAACAACACATAGACATATTGAATGATTAATTGATAACTTATCTTCAATGTAACATGGAAGATCTCAAGGCAAAAAGCCTTGAAAAAGCTGCTAAAATCGTCTTAGGGTTTTTCACACACAAAGTTCCACACTAATGACAAAAAATTGCAAAACTATATATAGAGATTAAGGGATGACGGCGTCACGTTGTAGATTCTGACGCCGTCACCTCGCCGCTTTTAGGGTTCCCGGATGGCCTTCCTGACGCCGTCCCTCTCTAGACCTCCAAAATCCGTTCTGGCTTATCAAGACTTGACGCCGTCAGATTATGGCTTGACGCCGTCCCTCTTTAAATTAAGCCGTGACGACCTTGATCAGATTAAAGGGTGACGCCGTCAGATTTTTCATGCAAAATTCTCTGGCTTATCATGAGTAATTTTCATATCCACCTTTTTCTTGCCAAGCCATGACGCCGTCCAGGGCAATCCCTGACGCCGTCAAAGGTACTTTTCAGCCGATTTTGAGACTTTGTCGTTTTCTTCACTTAAATGCTCCAAAAACGTCCAAAATGGTTCCTTTTCCAGATTTCTTCTCCAAAGTACCTAAAATGACAAAAGGAACGATTTAGGGCAATATTTGATCAAATAAATACGATTTAGGGCTTAAATGACCCCTTAAAAGCGGTACACTTTTCGCTTCATCAAATACCCTTACACTTGAGATTTGCTTGTCCTCAAGCAAATGCGCTTTTATTCTAATCAAAATACAAGTTAGGGGTCATTTAACACTAATATAAAAGTAATTACAACAAATAGTCGTTCCACTTTAATCATAATAAGCACGGAGATTACAAACTAGCACCTCACAAGTAGTGTTTAGATACTCACATCTCTCAAGTGTCATCAAAATAAATCTCATAAATGAAAACGGATAATATCTCTCACTACCTGTCATAGTAAATAGATTACCATAGGCTTGGGAAAGGATCGAAAACCTCCTCCACCAGGCGTAAGCACCTAAGATAAACTATCAAATAGGGCTTTTAAACGGGTTATAACGTTAGGTGTAGGGATATGATAAACACGGTTTTGTTGGATAAAGGATATTTTACTGGTGGCGAGTTAAAGATCTTGATTAATTACATGTACTATACAATGTTGCTAAGCCAAGACTCGACTCAATTTAAGCTAATGAAAGAAAATAACAAAAACATAAAATAAACATAACATAAAACGGGATGGTAGTCCGTATGTTTTTTTCTACTTTTCTTTTTCTCATTTTTTTTTCTCTCTTTTTTTTTTTTTTTTTTTTTTTTTTTTTTTTTTTTTTTACATACACTTTTGCCCTACCATCCAAAATAATACATCATAGGGGCGTTGCATTCCCCTTACACTTGAACTTTTACATAACTTTACAAAAACTATTCTAATGACTCGAATTAAGATAATCGAAACACTTGGAGTACTTTTAAAATATTTAGCACATATGGGGGTAATAAATGATGTTCTTCCCCATTACTCCATTACACTAGTACTTTACCCATGAGTCCCAATCGTCCCAAAACAATATGTACAAGGATATGACTCGACTTAGCAACCATGTAATCAACTAGATAATTAACTTGGGGTTTAAACAAATGTTGTCACAATAATGCACTAAAAATGAGTGCATACAAGGTAGGCTAAGGCGATTTGGGTGTACATTTTAGTGGGGTGTAACAAATTCTTCCTTTAAGTAAAATGCTTAAAGGTCGAAACGAAAAGATAGGCTCTGAGGGTGTACTAGGGGTATCGTGTACTAAAAATGAGTACAACGCAAAGGGTGTGGGAGAATTACTTGACCAATATAGCCAAAGTAATTATAACAAAAACACAGGTGTAGAACAATGGGTTAATCCTAATGCCTCTTATCATGTAGTAAATCTAACTACACGAATGTAGTCTCACTTGTGGCCTCGGAATGGTCCTAACGCAAGTTCTAGAATCTAAGTGCTACCGGTACACACATCATAGCATAAATGCTTTTCCTACCAATTCTAGGGGCGAACCTCACATATTTGGGGGTGGAAAATTTTTTAGTGGTACGGTTTTTGTGCTAGTCATATAACTCCTATCCGTGAGACGCTCATTAAGATCAAAGTTTCACTTCTATATGTTGTAAAAAATTTTAAATTTGGCACTAAAATTGCCCTAACAGGTATTTATCTCAGTTTTATTACACATTTACTATTAAACAAACAAAAATCAAGTGCAATAGCATTCTCTAAAGTATCGTACTTTTACCCCCCCCCCCCCCTTACACTTAAGATGAACATTGTCCCCAATGTTCAAATAACAAGATGTAAAAGCATAAAGTAAAAGAATGAAATCAAATACTCCCCTGATTCGCTCGGTGGATAATGAAGTAACATGGTTAGATCTTTTTCCAAGGTAATGTTGAAGCTCCATGACTAATGCATCGCCATAAGCTTGATCCAACAAACATTTTCTTGTCCAAAATAACCTGTTAAACCTGAGAAAACAAACACGAAAACCTGCATAACATCGGCGGGATAAACTCTATATATAAGGATATAATGCTTGTGGAATGATAATTTTGCAGATTCCTGGAGGTTATAAGTTATAGATTTAATAAAAACTTTTTATGAAAACAAAACTTTCAAAAATTTTCAGAAAATTAAACCTGACGCCGTCAGGTTGTAAAGCCTGACGCCGTCAGATATGATCTGACAGAATTCTCATGTTAAGTTTCCGGAAAAATTTTGGAAAAACCTATACCTTACTTCCTGGAATTCCTGCAAAACATCATTATGACTCGATACAAGCATTTGACTCAAACAAAAACTAATATGTATGTTAATTTATTATTATTATGATTCATGTTCATTTGTTCTAATAAACCGATTTGGATTTCCCTTACACTTAACTTTTGCAAAATACCTTTATATGTAGTTAAGACGAAGTTAAAAACAAGATAAAGCATTTTCACAATTTAGTTTTGAACATGAATCAATAACAAAAATAAAAATTAAACATACATACGGAAACAAATAAAATCAAACAAACAAATAAATAAACACACAAAGCAAATAAAGCTTGGGTTGCCTCCTAAGAAGCGCTTTTCTTTATTAACGAGTCTTGTAGCTAGACTCAAAGTCACGTACATTACGTGACTTCTTCATCAAAAGTTATGTCTTCCTCATTGATCATTTCATTACCATTCTCTTGATAATGCTTGACTCGTTGTATATTCACAGTGAATTCTTTATCTTCGTCGTCAATCAACACAACGGCTCCGGTTTTAGAGGAGCTTCTTACGGTAAAAGGTCCATACCATCTAGATTTAAGTTTTCCAGGAAATAGTCTTAAGCGAGAATTATATAATAAGACCTTGTCTCCTTCTGAAAACTCCTTTGGTCTCTTAATCCGTTGGTCATGCCATCTTTTTGCCCTTTCTTTGTATGTAATGGAAGATTCATAAGCCTCTAATCTCAATTCATCGAGCTCTTGGAGCTGTAGGAATCTATTTGTTCCTGCAACCGTATAATCCAAATTACAAGCCTTAAGTGCCCAATATGCCTTGTGTTCCAGTTCTACTGGAAGGTGGCATGCCTTGCCATATACCATACGGAACGGGGTTGTCCCGATTGGTGTCTTATAAGCGGTTCGAAATGCCCACAAAGCTTCATCGAGCTTAAAAGACCAATCTTTTCGGTTTTGATTGACCGTTTTCTCCAATATTCTCTTTATGGCTCTATTAGTGTTTTCGACTTGACCGTTGGTTTGAGGATGGTAAGCGGTGGAGAATCGGTGAGAGACCCCATATCTTTTCATAACTTTCTCCATTTGCGAATTGCAAAAATGGGTTCCCCTGTCACTAATAAGAGCCTTCGGAATTCCGAACCTAGCGAACAATTTTTTTAAGAAATGAATGACTACCCTAGCGTCGTTAGTCCTAAGGGCTTGTGCTTCCACCCATTTCGAAACATAATCAATGGCCACCAAGATGTATTCATTCCCACCTGAAGATGGGAAGGGTCCCATGAAATCAATTCCCCAAACATCGAAAACCTCGCAAACTTGTATATAATTCTGTGGGGCTTCATCCCTCCTCGAGATATTTCCAGCCCTTTGACACGCGTCACAGGTCTGTATCATTTCCTTCACATCACGAAATATTGTAGGCCAATAGAATCCCGCGTCGAAGACCTTTCGTGCAGTAGTGTTCATTCCGTGATGTCCTCCCGATGGACCTGCATGATACTCCTTCATAATTCTGACAGCCTCCTTTTCCGAAACACAACGCCTGATTACCTGATCCGGACATCTTCGGAATAAGAAAGGTTCATCCCAAAAGTAGTACTTTAATTGATTGAAGAACCTCTTTTTTTCATGCCTGCTCATATGCTCAGGAATGACTCTACTTGCCAGGTAGTTAGCAAAATCCGCATACCATGGTTCAGAATCATTTATTGACATGAGATGTTCTTCAGGAAATGACTCCCGAATCTCACTCTTGTCAGATTCAGCGAGGCTGGGGTTTTCGAGACGAGAGAGATGATCAGCTGCAAGATTCTCTGCTCCTTTCTTATCACGAATCTCAACATCGAACTCTTGCAATAGTAAGATCCAACGAAGTAACCGTGGTTTAGCATCCAGTTTATTAAAAAGATATCGAATAGCTGAATGGTCCGTAAAAACAACCGTTTTGGAAAGGACAAGATATTGGCGAAACTTATCAAAAGCAAATACCACGGCTAGTAATTCCTTTTCAGTGGTAGTGTAGTTTTCTTGAGCAGGATTCATGGTTTTGCTAGCGTAGTATATTGGCTGAAAGTGTTTGTTAAGCCTTTGGCCTAATACTGCTCCAACAGCATAATCGCTAGCATCGCACATGATTTCAAAGGGTAACTCCCAGTTAGGGGTGACCATAATTGGAGCTTGGGTAAGTTCCTGCTTCAATCGATCGAATGCATCCTTGCACTCTTGAGAGAAGTCGACCGGGGCATCCTTCATAAGCAACTGAGTCATTGGTTTAGCTACCTTTGAGAAATCTTTAATGAATCTCCTATAGAAGCCAGCATGACCCAAAAAGCTACGGATTGCCTTGACAGTTGTTGGATAGGGAAGTTTGGATATAGCTTCAATTTTTGCCCGGTCTACTTCAATTCCACTTCCTGAAATTTTGTGCCCTAGCACAATCCCTTCTTTTACCATAAAGTGGCACTTTTCCCAGTTTAGTACCAAGTTAGTCTCCTCACAACGTTTGAGCATTTTCTCAAGGTTAGCAAGACAGCGATCGAAAGAGTTTCCAAAGACCGAAAAATCATCCATGAAGACCTCCATGCTGTCTTCCATTAACTCATGGAAGATTGCCGTCATGCAGCGCTGGAAAGTGGCGAGGGCGTTACATAGTCCAAAGGGCATTCGCTTGTAAGCGAAGGTGCCATAAGGGCATGTGAATGTAGTCTTTTCTTGGTCCTCAGGAGCGATAGGAATTTGGAAATACCCTGAGAACCCATCTAGGAAGCAGTAGTACTCATGCCCTGCTAACCTTTCCAACATTTGATCGATAAATGGTAGAGGGAAATGATCCTTTCGGGTTGCATCATTCAACTTCCTATAATCGATGCACACACGCCATCCAGTTACTGTTCGTTGAGGCACTAACTCATCCTTATCGTTCTTCACCACCGTCATTCCTCCCTTTTTTGGTACAACCTGTACAGGACTTACCCATGGACTATCTGATAACGCCTAAATCTAACATGTTTTTGATAGCGTTATTGGTAGTTTTATATATGTTTTGTGGTTATATTTATATGCTTTTGTTACTAAATCGTACCAAAGTGTGTTTGCAAAGCATTTGTAGCCAAAGACAGGAAAATGGATGGAAAAGATGCAAAAATGAAGAAAAAGGAAGTATTTGAGATTTCATGTGAATCTTGTGTCAAGTTCCGCTTCGTAAGGTACTTCAAGGAGTTAAAGTCCAAGTAGTCAAGTTCATAAGCTTTAGGATAAAGAGAAAGACCGAAGAATCAAGAGCTACGTCCGAGAAACAAGTCATACGCAAAAGACCAAGAAATAGGTTCAGCAGCCATCACCATCCGATCGGTCGCCGCCCGCAACCGATTCGGATGGAGTGAAAGTGGATTTACCGAGAAGACCAACCGATCGGTAGACCATTCCATCCGATCGGTTGGAAGTCGCTGTTTTACCCAAGACTTCTTTATTAAGGATTGTGACTTTATGACTCCGGTTCTAGGCCCTTCTTGTCATTATTCTAACCATTCAATACTACTTGGAGAGCAAGAGAAGCATTTATGCACTTAGACCCTTGGTTGGAGCAATTTATGGAACCATTAGTTGAGTATTTATATACCAATCAATCTAGAGAGATATATACATGCTAAACAAGTGCTAGGAGAGAACCATTCACAGAAGAAACTTAAGAAATTCGTCCATAAGTCCAGGAGAAGGGAGAAAGTCGAATTTACCATTTTCATTGCTTGTGGAATCATTGTCTTTCACTTGTAATCTTATTTCCAAATCATTGTAAGACTTTCAATCATGGTTTCTAATGTTCAAATTATTGAGTTTATATTTATGTTTGCTATGAGTGGCTAGTGCCTTTGTGCACTTGCTTAGATGATGTGTATTATTCATTGATTTGCATATGATTGTGATAACATGTTTTAATTCAATTTCAAGTCAATTCTAAGAACCAATTGTGATAAAGTTTCATAGTGACATTTGGGTAATCAAGTTTAACTAGTGCTAGTAATCTTGAGGGTTGAAAGAACTATTGTTATTCCACTAGTTATAATCATTTGTCTATGAATGATTGTTGTCTACCACTATTCTTGATTAACCAAAGGAACTTAATTGTGATTGTAATGAAAAAGCTTTTGTCTATCAAAACGGATTGATTGTAAACCACTTTAAAGGTCGAAAGATTAATAGTTTGCTTTCAATTGTGACCTTTTGTCTATAATTGGTTACCTTTTGTATTGACCATTTCCTAAGCTTGTTTGATTAGACAAAAGATTGTTTTTGTGTTTGAGGAACACCAACTCATGAACCTTGAATTGATCTTGAATTGATTGGTTAATCGTAATGCTTGTTTTTATAAACCAAAATCTTGACGAAGGTTTAATTTGTAGGAACAATAGATTAGTGTCAAAACTAATTATCACAACCAACATGTTTTCCAAAGTTATCACAATCATATTAGTCAATTGGAGTACACTAGTCTAAGCAAGTGTAGTTTTTAATCATTTGAATTTTCATTATATCATTACTGCTTATTTGAGATTGTTGCTTTTAACTTGCAATTCGATTCACTACACAAATCCCTGCGAACGATCCCGACTTACCATCAAAATCTTGCTACAACGGACGAGTATACTTGCTCGTATGTGTTGTTATTAGATTCGGTAATTCACCCTTTATAAATTTAAAACTTGCACCGAACCGGGCACATCAAGTTTTTGGCGCCGTTGCCGGGGATTTTGATCGTGTTTCTGTAAGTTTTAGTCCAATTCTCATATAGTTAGTTTTCGTAAAAAAAAAAAAAAAAAGTTTTACCGAGCTGCCCATCCGATCGGTTATTCATTCATCCGATCGGTTTTCCAAAATTTTAATTTACCGAGAGAACCATCCGATCGGCGGACACTTCCATCCGATCGGATCCTTCAAATCCAATTTACCGAGAGATCTATCCGATCGGTAGATTGTTCTATCCGATCGGTTAGACGATTCTGAACTTTTCAAATTGTTTTCATTCTTTGCTCGTTTGTTTAGACATTGCCTCGATTCGTTGGGGAATTGTATGAACACTCGATCAACTGGAGTAGAACCAATTCCACCATTTTCAGATCCCGAACGTTTAGTCCGAAGACAAAGAAGAAGAAGAACACCCTTTGTTCCACTAGCCAATCGTGTACCAAGAGTACCAAACCCAACGTTTGATAACCTTTTTGAAGCCAAAGTCGTTTACAACCCATTCACTGACCAACCTTTTCCCATGGCTGACGATAGACCCATGTGGGAAGCAAACCGAGCCGTAGCACCAACTCCTGGAGCTGCTATTGTTGCTGTCAACTTAGGTGACAATTTCACCGTGAAAGGTCACCATCTTTCTATGATCAAAGACCGTCAATTCGATGGCCGTTCGAGGGCCGATCCTCACAAACACGTTGCCGAATTCATTGAAATTTGTGGCATGTTCCGATATGGTGATACAAATGTAGACGCCATTAAACTCAAACTTTTTCCGTCATCACTTGCTGGAGATGCAAAAGTGTGGTATAACGAATTAACACCAGGAATCATCACTACTTGGGAGGAGATGAGGCAAGCTTTTGTAAGCCGATTCTTTCCACCTGCAATGTTTGATCGACTCATGGGAGAAATTCGTGCTTTCACACAAAATCCTAACGAATCACTCGTCGAAGCCTGGCTTCGTATGAAGGATTTACTTCGAAGTTGTCATGGACATGGTTTAGGACGAGGAACCATTATTCAAATCTTTTACCATGGACTTGATGAAACATCTCAAGGAATTCTTGATGCTGGAGGAATTTTTCTTTATAAGACTCCTAACCAGGCATATCAATTGCTTGAAGACCGAGTTCTTCTCAAACTCGACTGGTCAAAAGATGCCAAGACAAAACCCTTAAGAAAAACCGTTGCTTTCGCCGAAAGTTCTGATTCATCTAAACTCATGGAGAAAATGGAAACCTTGGTTTCCAAAATCGATTCGCAATACAAAGATCTTAGAGGAGAGATGAAAGAAATGCGAGATGGTTGTAACAACTGTGGAGGTAACCACCCATCATCAGAATGCGATGATCAACCTATGGATCAACCAAAAGAAGGAGAAGCTAATTATATCCAAGGAGGATACCGAGGAGGAGGATATCGAGGAAATTATTACGGAAGAAACTCTGCTAATTGGCAAGATCGCCGACAAAGGGATAACAACCATGAGTCCCAACCAAAAGTAGAGAACCAAACCTCACAAAGTTCCGACAAGAAACCTGAAGAAACAGATTTTGAAAAAATGATGAGAGAATTTGTCACTGCCCAAAAATCAACCAACGAGTTCGTCAAGAATCAATTTTTCAATCTCAAAACCAAAGTTGAGCAAGGTCAGAAAAATCATCAAGCATCTATCCAAGATCTTGAAAACAAATTTGGGAGACTCTCTGATCAAATTTCTTCACGACCATCAGGTTCGTTGCCTAGTAACACCCAAACCAACCCAAAACCATCATCATCATCGAATGATAAGACTTATCGTCCACCACAAACCAGAAATGAGCATATCAATGCTGTATTCACAAGAAGTGGCCTGTCTTATGATCCACCACCCAACCCAAACAACACCACAACTATCGATTTCGATAGTGAGGATGAAGATGAAGAATCCAAGAAGGAAAATACACCAAAAACATCACCCAAACCCAAACCCAAACCGCCAGTTAAGGCTTACACTCCAAAAATTCCATATCCACAGAGCCTTAAGAAAGAAAGAATGGATGAGCGTTATAAGAAGTTTGTTGAAATAATCAAAGAAGTTAGACTCAATGTACCTCTCATTGATGTTTTAGCTGGAATGCCCAATTACGGGAAATTTTTGAAAGAACTTCTTAACAACAAAAACAAGTTGGAGCAAATATCCGCTACCTTTCTCAATGAAGAATGTTCAGCTATTGTTCAAAACAAAATTCCACAAAAACTCAGAGATCCCGGAAGTTTTCTGATTCCATGCATATTAGGAAACAACATCACATGCGATGCTTTAGCCGACTTAGGTGCGAGTATCAATTTGATGCCTTATTCGCTGTATACGAAACTTTCAATCAATACCTTGAAACCCACAAAGATGAGTATCCGATTAGCTAATCATACTTACCAATATCCTGTTGGTATTGCTGAGAATATGCTTGTCCAAGTAGGTAAATTCATTTTTCCCGTGGATTTTGTAATTCTAGAAATGGAGGAAGATAGTAGAGTACCACTTATTTTAGGAAGACCTTTTCTAAACACCGCTGATGCGATCATCAAAGTAAAAGGAAGAGAACTCAATCTTGGAGTTGGAGAGGATAGAATCACGTTCTTAATCGATAAAGCAATGAAATATCCACATTCCAGTGATGACACTTGTTTTAACATTGATGTAATCGATGAAGTCACTGAAGAAGAATTGGATGCATTACTTGAAGATTCTGATCCATTCATGACTATTTCAGAGAAGATTAGTGAAACAACTTTTGATAAAGAATTCGCTGATTTTATGGAAGTTAAGATTGAAGAAGAAGAGGAAGAAGAAGAAGAAGGAGAGATAATAGAAGAAGATTTTGAGGAAATCAGTCTTAATGATCAGATGAGGATCAAAACATCACTTCAAGAACCACCGACTGATCTTGAGTTGAAACCACTGCCAGAAAATCTTGAGTATGCTTACTTGGAAGACAATTCGCTACTTCCAGTAGTCATATCTTCGTTGCTAAATGATTTTGAGAAAGAATGTCTGATTTCAGTTCTTAAGAAGCATAAAGAAGCTTTTGCGTGGAAAACTTCTGACATCCCAGGAATCAGTCCTGATTTTTGCAAACACAAAATCAATTTCGAAGAAGATGCCAAACCAGTTGTAGAAAGACAACGTCGACTCAACCCCAACATGAAAGAAGTTGTTAAAAAAGAAATCATCAAACTGCTTGATGCAGGTATCATTTACCCCATCGAGGATAGTCCTTGGGTGAGTCTTGTTCACTGTGTTCCGAAAAAAGGAGGAATGACTGTTGTGACCAACGAACGGAATGAACTAGTTCCTACTAGAACTGTCACCGGATGGCGAGTATGTATTGATTACAGAAAATTAAATAAAGCCACCAGAAAAGATCATTTTCCTTTGCCTTTCATGGATCAAATGCTTGAGAGATTAGCAGGAAACAAATACTTTTGTTTTCTTGATGGTTTTTCAGGATATTTCCAAATTCCTATTGATCCAGCTGATCAAGAAAAGACCACATTCACATGTCCCTTTGGAACTTACGCTTATCGGCGTATGCCTTTTGGATTATGTAATGCCCCCGCGACTTTTCAAAGATGTATGATTGCCATATTCCAAGATATGCTTGAAACGTCTATGGAAGTTTTCATGGATGACTTTTCAGTTTTCGGAAGCTCATTCGAAGCTTGCCTTTCTAACCTCGATAAAATGCTTGAAAGATGTAAAGCTGCACATCTTGTTCTCAATTGGGAGAAGTGTCATTTCATGGTAACTGAAGGAATTGTGTTAGGACACAAAATTTCTAGTGCAGGAATGGAGGTTGACAAAGCAAAGATCGATGTCATTACCAAATTGCCACCCCCAACTAACGTCAAAGCCGTTAGAAGTTTCCTAGGACATGCAGGATTTTACCGTCGTTTCATTAAGGATTTTTCCAAAACATCTCGTCCAATGACGAAACTTCTTGAAAAAGATGCTGTTTTCGATTTTAATGCAGATTGTATGAAAGCATTCGAAGCATTGAAAACACAACTGACTAGTGCACCCATTATGGTTTCACCTGATTGGTCACTACCATTCGAGCTTATGTGCGATGCAAGCGATTTTGCTGTTGGAGCCGTATTAGGACAACGAGAAGAGAAACATTTTCGTCCTATATATTTTGCCAGCAAAACACTCAACAATGCTCAGCAGAATTACACAGTTACAGAGAAAGAATTGTTAGCCGTTGTTTTCGCTTTTGATAAATTCAGATCGTACCTTGTCCTTTCGAAAACAATCGTGTTCACCGATCATTCAGCGTTAAAATATCTGTTTAAGAAGCAAGATGCTAAACCGCGTCTCATCCGATGGATTTTACTACTCCAGGAATTCGATATCGAAATCAAAGATAAGAAAGGAGCAGAAAATCTAGCCGCTAATCATCTATCTCGTTTAGAAAATCCAAATCTGGAAGAATTAAAAGAAGATGAGATTGACGATTATTTCCCAGATGAAACACTCATGACTGTTGATACAGATGATGAGAACGAAATTCCATGGTTTGCCAATTATGCAAATTATCTCGTTGGAGGAATTCTAAAGAAAGGATTAACTCATGCCCAACGAAGTAAATTCTTTTCGGATCTTAAACATTATTATTGGGAAGAGCCTTATCTTTTCAAAATGTGTCCCGATGGGATGATTAGAAGATGTGTTTATGGTTCTGAAACAAGAAGAATTCTCGATGAATGTCATCATGGCCCAACTGGGGGACATTATGGTCCTTCCACCACCGCTAAAAAAGTCTTTGATGCTAGATTCTATTGGCCGACTATTTTTAAAGAAGCCCATACTCTTGTTAAAAATTGTGATGCTTGCCAAAAATCCGGTAGTCTTTCTCGAAGAGATGAAATGCCTCAGAAGAGCATTCAGGTCTGCGAATTATTCGATATTTGGGGAATTGATTTCATGGGACCGTTTCCTAAATCACACAAATACGAATACATTCTCGTTGCTATTGATTACGTTTCCAAATGGGCTGAAGCAGAAGCTCTACCCACAAATGATGCACGAGTAGTTGTTAATTTTCTCAAAAAGCTTTTCGCTCGTTATGGAATTCCTAAAGCTTTGATAAGTGATCGTGGAACCCATTTCTGTAATAAACAAATAGAGAAAATTATGAAGCGATATGGAGTTCATCATCGTTTCGCTACAGCTTATCACCCACAGACAAGTGGTCAAGTCGAAAATACCAACAGAGCCTTAAAAAGGATACTTGAAAAAACGGTTAAAGACAATCCCGCCGTTTGGTCGAGAAAACTGGATGATGCTCTGTGGGCATTTCGCACGGCTTATAAAACACCAATTGGTACAACACCATACAGATTGTTGTATGGAAAAACTTGTCATTTGCCGTTTGAAATCGAACACCGCGCTTACTGGGCATTGAGAAATTGTAACCCAGACCTCAAAGTAGCTGGAGAAAAGAGATTTTTGCAATTGCATGAACTCGATGAGCTTAGACTACAAGCTTATGAGAACTCCAAACTTTACAAAGCAAGAACAAAAGCTTATCATGACAGAAAGCTAAGAATCAGAAAAGAATTCAAAGCTGGAGACAAAGTTCTGCTTTTTAACATGAAGTATAAGTTCAAAGCTCCCAAGCTGAAACTGAAATGGTTCGGACCGTATACAGTGAAGCATGGATTTCCATCCGGATATGTTGAATTGCATGACAAACATGGTGGAAGTTTCATTGTTAATGGGCACCGAATTAAGTTATACTATGACAAGGAGCAAATGAATGAAGTTTCTATTCAAGAGATTCCGCCTGAATCAGAATATGAAGCTATAACCTTTATGTCACCCTTTCCGGCCGATTTCAAGAAAAACACTCCGTGGGCCGAAGATTCTGGTTATATCTATGATGTTCTAACAAGACCGTGGGAGAAAGTTAAGTTGGAATACATAGATGAAACTGGAGAGGGAATAGCGATTGGAAATGTGCTGTACGTTCCAAAATTTCTAATGAAGAAGTCAACACCAACATGAAGAAAGAGAAGTTCGAGTCCGGCTGATGACTCGTTAATAAAACAAGCGCTTCTCGGGAGGCAACCCGTGTGTTTGCTATGTTTATTTTTCATTTTTATTTTCTAGTGATTAAACCCCAAAGTTTTTTCTAAATTGCTTAGTTGAACTTAAGTGTGGGGGTGTATCACTGCCTTTTGAATAAGCGAAGAAATATTTCGTATGTGTGTTTCTTTTGTTTTTAGATTACTGCAGATAATGATTTCGAAGCTTGGACGCTAGGATCAAGACTCCTCATGAGAAGAAAATACGGTTTATTCTCTTATTTCCCTATTTCATTCTTTGTCGTTTATCACATTGAGGACAATGCTTAACTTAAGTGTGGGGGGGTGAATAGGAAAATAAGGATAGATTGTAGTTTTGAGCTGAATTTTAAAATTTTGTTTGCCCTTGTAATCTAGTCTTTTGTCATTTTAAAGATCATATTCTAGAATAACTGGATTTATCCACTGGTGAAATCTGTAATTTTGAAAATTCGAGATGTGTCCCGATTAATATTGCAATCCATTCTGGGATCGATAACATTAGCTAGCACAGATTATAGCCCTTTCCACTAAAGTGTGAGAATTTGAGCCTGTTCTATATACAGCATACATCTTTTATGCTTAGATCTTTTGCTATGAGTGTGCCGGTGATTTTATTTATTCTAGAACTTGTGCTTGTAAATCATTACGAGACCGTTGTGAGATCACATTTCGTTTGTGATATAAGTGTATATGCGTGATAAGAGGCAATCTTAGGTTTTATCCCAAATGGCCTTCCATTTTCATATAATGCTATATTAGCTAGCTACATTGGCTAGTTAACCACTCATATGGACCCATTTGTTAGCATTTATCTTTAATGCTAGATACCCCTAGTTACACCCGCCGAGCCTATCTTTTCTTTTGATACAATCCAGAAAAATTCAAAAAGATTTTACACCTTTTTAAGCCTAGCCTTATTTTTAGTCAAATCTTGGTTGGTTGCTAGCTATTTGGAAAGATGGATGTTATGTGGAAATCATGAAAGTTCTAAGGAAGCGTAAACTCCGAAGGTTATTATACGAGAAAAGTCATTGCAATTATAAGATGACAAGTTAAAAAAAAAAAAAAAAAAAAAAAAAAAAAAAAAAAAAAAAAGAGGAAAAGTCATTGCAACTATAAGGTGACAAGAATAAGCCAATGGGCTAAGTGAATCAAGTATGAATAAAGGAAGTATGGAGTTTTTCACAAAATGGCATGATATTGGTTTGTAATAGCTAGTAACATTTGGTTCGTAGACTTTGACTATTCTATTTTTGTTTTTATTTTCAACCAATTTCATAAATATATCTCATGCCTTATCCTACCCTTTTTGACTTTGTGTAATTATTAAGTGTATGGACATGTAGTAACCATCCGATTTCTTGAGGAATTAACTAACGTTGTTAGCGATCTAGGGAGTATTTTGGTGACCATCCGTTATGCAAGTAACGTCGTTAGCGAACCAAGGTACAATCTAGTGACCATCCGTTATTTGGTGATGCAAGAATTCGTTGTTAGGAAGCTATTATGTTTTGCATGAGATAGTGGCGCATTAGTCTTTTATATCCCTTTAAGCCTTAAACCCGAATAAAAGCCCTCTTTGATATGTATACTTGGAGCTCACACCATTTCGGTGTAGTTTTGTTTCTTGTACAAGCTTATGGTAATATTTAGATCATGACTGAGCAAATGAGTGTCATTCCGCTTATATACTCTACCAATCATACAAATGAGTGTTTGAGTGAATTATATTTCATTTCCCTTTCGTGAGGTGTTTAGTAATGTGTATCATGCAAGAAAATCATATGGGTATTGTCAAACATCTCGATGATTCAACCATAAAAGCTTAAAATGATGAATCTAGCTTGTACTAGTGCTTGATAGATTTGCCTCACATTTTCCTAATCATTGGTGCATACCATGTGGATAATTGTTTTTAATTCTAGATTTGCTTGAGGGCAAGCAAAGTTCAAGTGTGGGGGATTTGATAACGCCTAAATCTAACATGTTTTTGATAGCGTTATTGGTAGTTTTATATATGTTTTGTGGTTATATTTATATGCTTTTGTTACTAAATCGTACCAAAGTGTGTTTGCAAAGCATTTGTAGCCAAAGACAGGAAAATGGATGGAAAAGATGCAAAAATGAAGAAAAAGGAAGTATTTGAGATTTCATGTGAATCTTGTGTCAAGTTCCGCTTCGTAAGGTACTTCAAGGAGTTAAAGTCCAAGTAGTCAAGTTCATAAGCTTTAGGATAAAGAGAAAGACCGAAGAATCAAGAGCTACGTCCGAGAAACAAGTCATACGCAAAAGACCAAGAAATAGGTTCAGCAGCCATCACCATCCGATCGGTCGCCGCCCGCAACCGATTCGGATGGAGTGAAAGTGGATTTACCGAGAAGACCAACCGATCGGTAGACCATTCCATCCGATCGGTTGGAAGTCGCTGTTTTACCCAAGACTTCTTTATTAAGGATTGTGACTTTATGACTCCGGTTCTAGGCCCTTCTTGTCATTATTCTAACCATTCAATACTACTTGGAGAGCAAGAGAAGCATTTATGCACTTAGACCCTTGGTTGGAGCAATTTATGGAACCATTAGTTGAGTATTTATATACCAATCAATCTAGAGAGATATATACATGCTAAACAAGTGCTAGGAGAGAACCATTCACAGAAGAAACTTAAGAAATTCGTCCATAAGTCCAGGAGAAGGGAGAAAGTCGAATTTACCATTTTCATTGCTTGTGGAATCATTGTCTTTCACTTGTAATCTTATTTCCAAATCATTGTAAGACTTTCAATCATGGTTTCTAATGTTCAAATTATTGAGTTTATATTTATGTTTGCTATGAGTGGCTAGTGCCTTTGTGCACTTGCTTAGATGATGTGTATTATTCATTGATTTGCATATGATTGTGATAACATGTTTTAATTCAATTTCAAGTCAATTCTAAGAACCAATTGTGATAAAGTTTCATAGTGACATTTGGGTAATCAAGTTTAACTAGTGCTAGTAATCTTGAGGGTTGAAAGAACTATTGTTATTCCACTAGTTATAATCATTTGTCTATGAATGATTGTTGTCTACCACTATTCTTGATTAACCAAAGGAACTTAATTGTGATTGTAATGAAAAAGCTTTTGTCTATCAAAACGGATTGATTGTAAACCACTTTAAAGGTCGAAAGATTAATAGTTTGCTTTCAATTGTGACCTTTTGTCTATAATTGGTTACCTTTTGTATTGACCATTTCCTAAGCTTGTTTGATTAGACAAAAGATTGTTTTTGTGTTTGAGGAACACCAACTCATGAACCTTGAATTGATCTTGAATTGATTGGTTAATCGTAATGCTTGTTTTTATAAACCAAAATCTTGACGAAGGTTTAATTTGTAGGAACAATAGATTAGTGTCAAAACTAATTATCACAACCAACATGTTTTCCAAAGTTATCACAATCATATTAGTCAATTGGAGTACACTAGTCTAAGCAAGTGTAGTTTTTAATCATTTGAATTTTCATTATATCATTACTGCTTATTTGAGATTGTTGCTTTTAACTTGCAATTCGATTCACTACACAAATCCCTGCGAACGATCCCGACTTACCATCAAAATCTTGCTACAACGGACGAGTATACTTGCTCGTATGTGTTGTTATTAGATTCGGTAATTCACCCTTTATAAATTTAAAACTTGCACCGAACCGGGCACATCACTATCCGAAACTAGGTAAATTAGCCCTGCATCTAGGAGCTTAATGACTTCTTTTTTTACGACCTCCTTTATGTTGGGGTTTACTCGCCTTTGAGGTTGCACGGTGGGTTTATAATCTTCCTCCATGAGGATTTTATGCGTGCAAAAGGTAGAGTCAATCCCCTTGATGTCGGCTACACTCCATGCTATAACTCCTTTATATTTTTTTAAAACTTCTAAGAGTTTACCCTTTTGTTCACTTTTCAAGGAAGAGCTTATGATTACCGGAAGTTGATCTTCCCCTTGGAGGAAAGCATATTCAAGGTTGTTTGGGAGTTCCTTGAGTTCTACCGCAGGTGGCTCGATGATGGAGGGTTTAAGTTTGTTCTCGGGTTTACGAAGCTCAAGCTGTTCGATTTCTTGTCTGGGATAGAAGGAGACTGCATTCACATCCATAGTCTTCTCCTCCTCTAAGATGGGTAAGAAAGCTTCATCTCGCAACCAACCAGCTTCCACCTGTTCATCTATACAATTGTCAATCTCGTCAGATAGTTCATTGATTTCTCCGATGAAATACAACTGATTATCTGTTTCGAGAGAAAGATTCATTGTGTCCTTGATGTCGAAGGTTAAGCTATCGGCTCCCACTCGTAAGGTTAATTTGCCGTCATGAACATCAATAACAGCACGAGCAGTTGCAAGGAATGGCCTCCCTAGAATGATGGGCACTAAGTCATCTTCTTCCATCTCTAAGATGACGAAGTCAACTGGAAATTTGAACTTCCCTACCTTAACCAGCACATTCTCACATATTCCTAAGGGGTATTTGACTGATCTATCGGCCAGTTGGATGTTCATACGGGTTGGTTTCAACCCAGAATACCCTAATTTAAGGAACATGGAATGCGGCATAAGATTGATACTTGCTCCTAAGTCGGCTAAAGCATTCTTGACTGAAAGAGATCCTATTGAGTAGGGCAAGGTGAAACTACCTAGATCGTCCACCTTCTTTGGCAGCCCTCGTTGAGTCACCAAAGGACATTCTTCTCCTAAGGTTACAAGACCCTCGAGCCCTTTTCTGTTGGTTAGCAACTTCTTGAAGTATGTACTATATTTGGGCATATGGTAACATGCATCAAGAAGGGGTATGGTGACGACCGAATTCTTCAAATATGACAAGAATCTTTTATTATCATTTTCAACCTTTTGATTCTTGAGACGGGACGGGTATGGGACTTTAATGGGCTGTTTGGTTGGAGTAGGTGGAGAGGGAGTTACCGGAGGGGTTTGTTCGGGATTCTCATCGTTCACATTATCTTCCTCCTCATGAGGGGTATTGGGTTCCATGATGTTAGATTGTTGAGCTGGGTAAGGTGGATCCTTAGTAGTTGTTCCAGCACGAGTGGTGATGGCGAGTAAGGGATCTCTTTGAGGTTCACCAAGGCCGTCGAGAGTGGCGTTGAGTTCTGCGAATATGGCCCTTATGTCGTTTTGTTGGCTATTGATAAGGTTGTCGAGACCATTTAGTTGCAAATTCTTTTCAAACGTGAAATGCCCAAGATCATCCTCAAAAGTGCTCCTAACCTTATAGTCAGGATATTCTCCTCCTCCCTCTTCTCTCACAAGATTTCCCCAAGGGGTGAAATCATTGTTTTGGTAGAAAGTTAAGAGCGAAGGATCATCGAAGATGTCGTGGCTTGACAAGCATGCTTGTTCGGTGGTGGTATCATCTCCGCATTCCTCCACTTCATGCGGGCCACCACATTGGTCGCAGATCAAGTATGGGTTTGACAACCGTTTAGTTGGTTGTGACTTGTCTAAATAAGAGACTTGATCATTCATTCTACTCAACTGGCTAGCAAAAGGAGGCTCTTTCATGATCTTGGAAATGCTCATGATCGAATCGGGTTCATCCCAGGTATCGTCTTGATCATTTGCGTATTCCTCAATTCTATTCCATCCTTCCTCAGCGCTTAGGTTGGCTATTTTTCCTTTTACCGAATTATTAATGCCACATTGGTCGCTTTTAGGGACACTGTCATAAAAGATTTGGACCAGAAGCCAGAGTTCAATGCCATGATGAGGGACTTGTCTAATCAGATCTTTGAATCTGATCCAGGATTCGTGAATGGGTTCAGCTGGTCCAACATGGAAGCGGAAGATTTCGTCTCTTAACGTTGAAGTTCTTCCTATTGGAAAGAATTTCTCGTAGAATTTTGAGACAAGCTGTTCCCATGTGAAAATGGATTCGGAGGGAAGTTGGTTATACCAGTCTCCGGCTTTTTCATAAAGGGTGAAGGGAAAGAATCGCAGCCGGGAGGTATCCCTAGTGGCCCCATCCGTATGGAGGGTATCCACTATTTTCAGGAAGTCCTTGATGTGTTGGATTGGATCTTCAGTTTTCAATCCGTGGAACTTGCATACATTTTGGACAAGCCAAATATCGGTTGCACGCAAGACCCCATTCGTGTGTTCATTTGGAAAAACGATAGCATTGGAAAAGCCACGAGGGGTGGGAGAAGAGTAGTCCTTGAGGCATTTAGGATTTGGGTTTTCGGGAACCTCCATATCGTGGTTGGGTTGAGGGCTAGGAGGTGTAGAATGATGATTGGATTCTTCCTCGGAGAGGGCATCATCAAAGTTGATGGCAAAGCCAGATGGTTCGGGTGTTGCAAAGAGTCGCCTTAATCTTCGCATCTCCCTATCAGGTTCTGCGTAGGGTGAAATAAGGTCGCTTAGTGAACTACGACTCCTGGTGACTCTGAGATTGGAGAGATCTTCGTTTACCATGATGGCCAAGGAAGATTTGAGCAATAGATAGAGTAGAAAAAGATAGACTAAAGAAAACCTAGAAAAATAAAATAAAAATCTCACTAGAAAGGAATCTAGTGAGTAGACCTATAAAATAAAAAATCAACCTAAACAATAACTATTCCCCGGCAGCGGCGCCAAAAACTTGATGCGTGGTTTTGCAACCTTACAACAGGTTTTACCTCTCGAGGGATCTCAAGAGGCTTACAACCCCACCAGGCAGTGTACCTGACCGATGTAGTATAGTGTAGTGGTAAGTACGGGGGATTGATCGTTCTCCACAGGGAATAGTGTTCGTTAGGTATGAAAAACTACTCTAATAGGTCTAAGGGTGAGAGAAGATTCTTTTTGTGTTTTTATAATTTTATGAAAGCAAGTAAAATCTCGGGTTTGAAAGAGTGGGCGGAATTAGTTGCTAGTCAACTAACCCAAATTACTACGAATGCAAATAAAATAAAATAACTGAAAATGAAAAGGTGGTAAAACTTATGTGGAGAGAAATGTGTTTACTTAGATTTCCTTACTCCCTAACTATCTTTTACCGGTTGATTAGTGTGTATTAATTGCGTGGATGACGGGTGTATTCCTTAATACCAATCGTGGGGTGGCGTACGTACTTCCCCAACTCTACAAGCTCCTACTTCACTCCTATGTCGAGCCGGCTAGGAAGCTCCTAACATGGGATCACTAGAATTCGCTCATGCATTAAATACAACCATAAAAACCTTTAGTACGCATTGGTTCATGTTTCTTAAGACGTTCAAGCAAGTTACCGAATAGGAAGTTAGCCAGTTTTCTTAAGCCTAACATAGATGAACAATCATCCAATACAACTAATAACACACTAATAACCAATAATCAATAGCTAGGTTTCATTAGATCTAAGCAAACACAAAGAAAACCTAGCCTAGCATGTTAAACAAAAGACAAGAACAAGATAGAATCAAACAACACATAGACATATTGAATGATTAATTGATAACTTATCTTCAATGTAACATGGAAGATCTCAAGGCAAAAAGCCTTGAAAAAGCTGCTAAAATCGTCTTAGGGTTTTTCACACACAAAGTTTCACACTAATGACAAAAAATTGCAAAACTATATATAGAGATTAAGGGATGACGGCGTCACGTTGTAGATTCTGACGCCGTCACCTCGCCGCTTTTAGGGTTCCCGGATGGCCTTCCTGACGCCGTCCCTCTCTAGACCTCCAAAATCCGTTCTGGCTTATCAAGACTTGACGCCGTCAGATTATGGCTTGACGCCGTCCCTCTTTAAATTAAGCCGTGACGACCTTGATCAGATTAAAGGGTGACGCCGTCAGATTTTTCATGCAAAATTCTCTGGCTTATCATGAGTAATTTTCATATCCACCTTTTTCTTGCCAAGCCATGACGCCGTCCAGGGCAATCCCTGACGCCGTCAAAGGTACTTTTCAGCCGATTTTGAGACTTTGTCGTTTTCTTCACTTAAATGCTCCAAAAACGTCCAAAATGCTTCCTTTTCCAGATTTCTTCTCCAAAGTACCTAAAATGACAAAAGGAACGATTTAGGGCAATATTTGATCAAATAAATGCGATTTAGGGCTTAAATGACCCCTTAAAAGCGGTACACTTTTCGCTTCATCACCAATCACCCTAGAATACTCAAGTTAAGATACAGCCTTACCAGTATTAGGCATGAGCTTCTCACTTGTATCCATAAGAGTACTCACTGGAGTACAATCAAAGTAATTAAATTTCCTCAACACCTTCTCAATGTAATGAGACTGAGATATAGAAATTTTGTTACTTTCATGTTTAATCCTTATACCAAGGATAACATCAGCCTCCCACATATCCTTCATGGAGAACCTTGATGACAAAAATTCCTTTGTCAGGTTAACCTGAGTTTGGTCAGTGCCAAAGATCAGCATGTCATCAACATATAGGCAAATGATGACTCCTTTACCAGATTCATCAAATTTGCTATATACACATTTGTCAGACTGGTTAAGTAAATAACCACTAGACAAAACCACTTCATCAAATTTTTGATGCCATTGCTTAGGTGCCTGCTTCAGTCCATATAAGGACTTAATCAGTTTACACACCTTGTTTTCATTGCCAGGCATGATGAAGCCTTGAGGTTGGTTCATATAAACCTCCTCATCCAATTCACCATTCAAGAAAGTTGTCTTCACATCCATCTGATGAATAATCAGATTGTGAATTGATGCCAAAGCAATTAACAATCTTATGGTACTGATACGAGCCACAGGGGCATAAGTATCAAAATAGTCTATCCCTGACTTTTATTTAAAGCCCTGAATGACTAGTCTAGCCTTGAACTTTTCAATAGTTCCATCTACCTTCATTTTTCTTTTGAAAATCCATTTGCAACCTAGAGGCTTGCAACCAGGTGGTAGATCAGCCAACACCCAAGTGTTGTTGCCCATGATGGAATCCATCTCATCATTAATTGCTTATTTCCAAAAGGCAACATCCTGGGACTTCATTGCTTCTTCAAATGTTTTGGGATCATCCTCAATAATGAAGCAATAGGAGTATTGGTCAAAGACCTCATCCCTTATTCCTTCAATTAAATATAATTGAAACTCAGGTCCAAATGACTTTGGAGTCTTGACCCTTTTGCTCTTTCTGAGCTCAGGTTCAGGTTGTTGAACCAAAACCTCATCAGGGACCTCATCAGAGACCTCTGATACACCAATATCATTACTTCCATTAGGAATCCTCTGACTCGATCTAGGGACTGATGAGAATCTATTCTCATCAAAAATTGCATCCCTTGATTCAATTATTGGGTTAATTGAAACAGATTCATTAGGTTCAATAACATAGAACCTATATGCCTTGGAATGCTCAGCATATCCAACAAAGATGCATTCAATGCCTCTTTCACCCAAAGTCTTTAGCTTTGGATCAGGGAGTCTTATAACAGCCCTACAACCCCAAACCCTGAGAAAGTTCAGGTTGGGTTTTCTTTTAGTCCAGAGTTCATAAGGGGTTATCTTGTTCCTTTTATTGGGAACCCTATTTAATAAATAACAAGCTGTCAACATAGCTTCACCCCAGAACCCTTGACTCAGCCCTGAATAGGACAACATGGAATTAACCATCTCCTTTAGCACCCTGTTTTTCCTTTCAGAAATACCATTTTGCTGAGGAGTATAGGGAGTAGTCGTTTCATGGATTATACCAACAGACTGAAAATACAGAGTATCCATGTACTCACCTCCCCTATCAGTCCTTAATCTCTTGATCATGGACCCTTGTTGCAATTCAACCTCATTTTTAAATACTTAAATTTATCTAATGCTTCATCCTTAGTATGTAATAAATAAACATAACAAAACCTAGAAGCATCATCAATAAATGTCACAAAGTATTTCTTATTCCCCAAAGAGGGAATAGCATGTAAATCACATAAATCACTATGAATCAGTTCCAACACTTTAGTTTCACGTTTTACACTTTGAAAAGGTTTCTTAATTATTTTGTTCGTCATACAAGTTTTACACTTTTCAGTGTCCATATCAAAGGCTGGAATTAACCAATCCTTGGACATATATTGCATTCTCTTAAAATGTACATGGCCAAGTCTAGCATGCCATAAGGTTGAATCATTTAATTTATAGGTTGACATAAAAGCTGAATTAACAATATCATGAACAATATTAAGCCTGAACATTTGATTACACAAATAACCAAAATTAATAAACACACCATGTTTAGACAAAACAAACTTATCAGATTCAATAACTTGTTTGTAACCACAATTATTCAAAATACTACTAGAAACCAAATTCTTTCTAATATCAGGAACATGTAAAACATTAAACAAAGAAACAATCTTTACAGAACTAAATCTTAAATCCACACATCCTCTTCCATGCACCAAGGCTGTTGACTCATTTCCCATATGAAGAATAGAACCATCATTCATTGACTCGTAGGTCTTGAACCAGCTTCTATCTTTACACACATGGATTGTTGCTCCAGAGTCAACCCACCACGCAACATCATCATCCTGCACAAAGTACAATTCAGATATATATGTAACATAAAAATCTCAAAAGACTTATTAAATATATTCTGACATTTCAGGGAATTGGTGTTACCATTCCCAGATCCACTCGTGCCTGATCCATTGGTTTTATTGCCAATTTTAACACCTTTACAATCCTTCCTGAAGTGTCCAGTTTTACCACACTTCCAACAAGTAGCTTTTGGCTTCTTGTTAAGATCAGTTTTGGTGTTATCCTGATGTTTACGTTTGCCCTTGTTGTCATTGTACCTGGTGGAGTTGTTATGCTCCACCATATTGACAATTGATGGACCAGTAGCATTGCTACTCTTTGGCTTGTCACTGTCTTGTGCTTTGAGTGATTCCTCAATACGCAAATGACTGCCCAACTCAACAAGAGTTAATTCCTCCTTCTTATATTTCAGCATATGCTTGAAATCTTTCCAAGAAGGAGGTAATTTATCAATGATACAAGAGACTGAAATAGCCTCATCCATGTTCATCTTGTGTTGTGTGAATCGACCAAGTATACTAAGAAGTTCATTGTATTGTTCCATGACAGGTCTAGAATCGACCATTTTGTAATTGTTAAAATTAATTACAAGGAACTTCTTACTTGATGCATCCTCAGCCATATATTTGGCTTCCAAGGAATCCAATAGTTCTTGGGAAGATTCAACATTCTGATAAATATCAAAGAGACAATCAGACATACCATTGAGGATTAATCCTCTGCAGACGTAATCATCATTCTCCCATTTGCTTCTATTCCTTATTTGTTCCACAGTAGCATCATCCCCATGATCCTCAGGAATCGAAGTGCTTAGAACATACACCACATTCATGCTTGACAACAAGAAGTGCATATTCTTTTGCCATCTTCTGAAATCGATACCTTCAAACTTTTCCAGTTTTGAAAAGTTAGCAGCCATATGCCTCATAGCAGCAGCCATTGATTATCACTAAATAGTTTCTATTGATTGTTGGTTTTTAGATAGCTTGTTGTGTGTATTCCCAAAACAGGGACAAGATAACCAATAGTACCGGATATTCACTTGAAATCGTGTTATCACTTTCCAATAGAAACTATTCGACCCTATGCCTGGGTTACACGAATATCTCTATGGGATAAGACCAAGTGATGTTCTTGTTTTAGGCACAAATCAAGAACCAATTTGCTTTCAAGTGTTTTTGTTCTGTGTTGTATGTTCATGCAGATGTGATGATCTCTATTTAAATTAGAGATTACTCAAACCTAGTCAAAAGGAATTATGAGAATTAATTGGCCAATTAATCTCCTCATAATTTTTCTCCATTCTAGCCATAGTGGTTACAAGACCAGATAATTATGGTGTTAATTACGAGTTTGAAACTTCCCATAAATAGGTCAAAGTAGTTACAAACTCTTTCCTGCATTACCAGCAGTAGAAACTATGCCTAGCAGTACTAATATAGCACTAGCAGTAGAAACTCTGCCTAGCAGCCTAGCAGTACTAATATAGTACTAGCAGTAGAAACTTCTGCTTCAGCAGTAGTAATATTAATACTAGCAGTAGAAACTTCTGCCTCAGCAGTAGTAATATTAATACTAGCGGTAGAAACACAAACCACTAATTGAGTCAGGGTAATCAGGGACCTGATGGGTGTACACTCCGTACCTCCAAGCCCATTACCAGGTGTGAATAGATCCCTCAAGTGCACTAAATTTTCCAACACCAAACACCCCTATAATGATGCTAAAACTTGTTGTATTCGTATCACTATTAGATAAAGTCTCTTTGACCCTTTGGTTGACTCTAAGATCTGTTCTTGTTTATATACTGCAGCACCTTGTAACAAGGTATGGAGATCATTTTCTTCAAAGTATTCAAAAATTATCAAAACAACTGGATCTTGCTTTAGACGGTGTTGGAGCCATAGAAGTTACTCAAGCTAATAATAGCTGCAAAGCTTACACAATACCAAAACAACCAAAAGACTTGCCACCTGCAAAATACTTAGCTTGGAAAATGTGGCAATATAGGCGGGTTGGGGGAGTTGGGTAATGGGTAATTGGTTTAAAGTTAGGATTAGGGTTTCTTGCAGCCGTCTGAGTTGAATCCGTTGGGGAGTTTAGGTTTGGTTTGGATTTCGATGGGGTTTTCAAGGTTATGGTTGTGAAGTGGATGAGTGATGGTGACGGGATTTTTTGTGTGAGAGTGATGGTGATTATAGATTTGTTCTCGATCTGGGTTTTTGTTAATTTTTTGTTGTAGATTGAGAGTAGATGTTATAGATTTGTGATGTTTGTGTTGAACGGATCTGGGTTGGATTTTTTATTTTTGTTTTTAGATCCGAGTATAGATCTTTGGATTTTTTGTTTTTGGTGTGTGCGGTTTTTTTATGTGGTCGGAATATGGATCTGGGTTTTAGGATGTGTTAATATGAATGTGAGAGTGTTTGGTGTGATTTTTTTGTTGACAGAAATGCCCTTACTTAACTGCCACGAGTCCAAGTTAAAGACACAAAATTTGCACCGTTCGTCCTCGTGGATGTATATAGTTTAACTTTTACTAACGGAGTGATGAATATGTTGCAACTTTTTCGAGAGGGATGTATGGTACGAAATGGGGTAAACCACTGAGATGTATTTTGGAGTTTACTCTTTTGTCTAATTCAAAAGTTATTTTCTAGGGTGTGTTTGGTATATGGTAATCGGAATAAGGGAATACTTATGGTGCGTTTAGTTGATAGCAAACCGCAAGAAGCGGCGAGGGTAAATTTGTAAGATAAAGCATAAATCTCAGTCTCTCATGTCAAAATATCCTCACATGCTCTTAAAAAGGCGTGTTCTCATTATTCCTTTTGATTATTTTCTCTGTGTTTGGTGAAAATGTTGCGATTATTCATTTCTCACAAATTTTGGTTTGCAATATGATAAAAAGAAAAACACAATAAAGCTATAGAGGTCAAGTGGGTCATTTGGGTTGTTACCAATATATCTGACATAGTAAAACTTTGGCTGTGTTTGGGGGAGGCTTATTAGGGCGGGTTCGGTTGTGTTAAAAGATGTGCCGGCTAAAAGTACGGTTGTTGGAATCCTGCTAGGTTAGTTGGTGGGAAAAAGAATTCTGTTAGGCTGAACACATAGTAAAACTTTGACCTTGATTTTGCCTGCCACATCAACTTTCTCTCTCCAACGACCTTCAAACAACCAAGTTGCCACAGCAGCGACCTTCTTAATTTATTTTAATAAAAAGGGTGGTTTGTTTGTTTTTGTGAGTAAACACTCGGTTGTTTGGCCGACCAAGTCCCTCCATTTTGTTGCTAGCGACCGACCGATAACCAAGTCCCACATTGGCACGACCTTGGATGACCGATCGGTCGACCTCCCCTCGACCGACCCACTGTGTTCAGCCTTAAGGTTGATACGATTCCTAGGTTTACTATGGATCATGTTCTAAGATGTTAATGAGTGGTCGGATTATGTTATTTAGGTAATATTCACATTTTTGTTGATTTGTGTAGAAACCAAGGTATGCATGTGTACGTAGAGATGATTATACACGGTATTTATATACGTGAAAACAAGGGTGGATGTTTGCAATATACCCACACGTCTTAATACTTCCTATATGTGACTGAATTGCATAAATTGTAATTCACACTAGTTTGAGCCTTGAGGACTAGAATTTCAAGAACTTATATGAATCTCTGGCCGGGACAAGTAAATAATGGTTTTTTGTGAGATAGTTCTTTGATAATTGATAATAAGGATAATTATATTTGCTTATGATCTAACTTGAGTTTTGTGGAATTAGCTTAAAACATGCTAATGGAATATAAAATACACAAAATGAGTCGGGCGCCGGTTCGCCGCGTTGCGGCGGGGCGCTGTATTTGACAAAAAATTTAATTAAGATTTTAAGACAGAATATTGATGTAATTATTTTATGTTAATTAAACATTGGCAATTTTTTTTCTTATAAGTAAACCAATAGAGTCGGTCATTTTTTTTATTTATAACTAAACCAATTGAGTTAGCCCGTTACTGTAGCAGTGGCCCGTTACTGTAGCAACACATGACACGGCGTCGTTTAACACGACATTTAATATATATAGTAATATTATTTAGATGACTAATTATGACTTAAGACATGCTAATGGAATACAATATGAAATAGGCATATATTATGTAAATGACAATAAGACAATTATGACCGTGATTCACGCATTAATGGTCTTTATCAGTACTTTTATGCAAGTGGCCGGAGTCTTTTTGTCCAAGGTTTATCTCCAAACAAACACATTATTACTGTCAGAATATCAGCGCTAGATCATTTGTCTTCTTAGTATTAGCTTAAAACGGTAAGGGGTATCTCGTTAATCCACTTTTGATATTAAAAGAAGAAGATTGAAGTTTGATTCTTGTTCTTACTAGAATCAAGAGGTACGTTACTTTATTTTTCGGCTAATCTTTTATGTGTTAAAATTGATCCTGCACTTCCGCATATGTGTAAGATGTTTATTAGATTAATATATGAGTTAGTCATGATTATTAAATTCTAACATATAGTATCATAACAGTGTCACTACATATCACCTACATAGTCAATGGTGACATGGTTTGGTTTTAGTTGTAAGCAAGGGTTTGTGTTAGCTCAGTTTTATCATGTCAAACTGTTTTTCAAATTGTACATTCTACTCTTTGTATCCCAAGTTCCCAACCATGATGACAAATAAACAGTATGATTACTCAATGGTTTCAAATATACAAACAGTTCATGCTCCGATAATTTTTAATCACTGTTGGTTTGAGTAAAAACCGATGTTTATATGATACTGGAGCGAGTATGTGTATGTAAGTTATTGGAGAAGATGAACTGTGATAAAGAAGCTAAAGACGAAAATGAGGAGGATTTTGTATTTGGAAAATAATAATAAGAGTTAATTACATAAATGGTCACCGTGGTTTGACTTTTTTTTCACTTTCAGTCACTGAACTTTTTTTTTTTGACTGGTTCAGTCACTGTGGTTTGCATTTTTTTACCGGTCCAGTCCAATTTCGAATAAAATGACCAAAAAGGCCTTGTCATCTTCTTTTGCTAATTAGTAAATTACATAAATGGTCAATATGGTTTGTCTATTTTGTCACATTGAGTCCTTTAGACTAACGGTCGTTAGTCCTTTATACGTTTTCGTCCGTATTTACACGTTTTCGTCCGTATTTACACGTTTTCGTCCGTTTTTACACGTTTTCGTCAGTATTTACACATTTTCGTCCGTTTTTACACGTTTTAGTCCGTTTTTACACGTTTTTTTTAGTATTTACACCTTTTTTTCCCGTTTTTACACGTTTTCATCCGTTTTTACACGTTTTCGTCAGTATTTACACATTTTCGTCCGTTTTTACACGTTTTAGTCCGTTTTTACACGTTTTTTTTAGTATTTACACCTTTTTTTCCCGTTTTTACACGTTTTCATCCGTTTTTACACGTTTTCGTCCGTTTTTACACGTTTTCGTCCGTATTTACACGTTTTCGTTCGTATTTACACGTTTTCATACGTTTTTACACGTTTTCATCCGTTTTTACACGTTTTCGTCCGTATTTACACGTTTTTGTCAGTATTTACACGTTTTCGTCCGTTTTTACACGTTTTCGTCCGTTTTTACACGTTTTTGACCGTATTTACACATTTTTTCTGTTTTTACACGTTTTCATCCGTTTTTACACGTTTTTGTCCGTTTTTACACGTTTTCATCCGTTTTTACACGTTTTCGTCTGTTTTTACTCGTTTTTGTCAGTATTTACACGTTTTGGTCCGTTTTTACACGTTTTCATCCGGTTTTACACGTTTTTTTTTCTTTCTGTTTTTACACGTTTTTCATCGTTTTTCCGTTCATATTTACAAGTTTTTGTCTGTATTTACACGTTTTTGTTCGTATTTACACATTTTTGTCAGTATTTACACGTTTTCGTCCATTTTTACACGTATAAAAACGGAGAAAAACGTGTAAAAACGGACAAAAACATGTAAAAAAAGGACGAAAACGTGTAAAAACGGACGAAAACGTGTAAATACTGACAAAAACATGTAAATACGAATGAAGACGTGTAAATACGAAAGAAAACGTGTAAAAAGGGACAAAAACGTGTAAAAACGGACAAAAACGTGTAAAAACGGACGAAAACGTGTAAATACTGACAAAAACGTGTAAAACGGACGAAAACGTGTAAATACGGACGAAAACGTGTAAATACGGACGAAAACGTATAAAGGACTAACAGCCGTTAGTCTAAAGGACTCAATGTGACAAAATAGACAAACCATAGTGACCATTTATGTAATTTACTCATTAGCAAAAGAAGATGACAAGGGCTTTTTGGTCATTTTATTCGGAATTGGACTGGACCGGTAAATAAATGCAAACCACAGTGACTGAACCAGTCAAAAAAAAGTTCAGTGACTGAAAGTGAAAAAAAGGTCAAACCACAGTGACCATTTATGTAATTAACTCTAATAATAATAATAATAATAATAATAATAATAATAATCTGGGTTGGGGCAGACTATGAACGCTAGAACTTATCGGTGTGTTTTATGCTACCGCCTAGGTGTCCCCCTGTTCTCTGTCCAGATACCGTGCTCAGCTTGTTCCAGGTTATTTGCGGTGGACATTTACGGGGATCGTGCAGTGTCGTGTGCTGATATTATTGGTATCAAGCACCGGCACAATGTGGTACGCGACACTCTCTCTGATATTTGTTCTCGGTCTGGGATCTCGGCTCGTAAAGAGGTTGACATCGGCCTTTATGGAGAAAGGGACAAAAGCTTACGCCCAGCTGATGTATTACTCTATTCTTGGGACGGTGGGCAGAATGTTTGTGTCGATTTGACAGGGTCGTCTCCTTTGACGCAATCGGTATGGTTGATTTTGTGCCAGGACGAGTGGTGGTTGAAGCAGCACACCGCAAGCGTGTCAAATAGGAGACCAAGTGTACCGATATTAGATATGGGTTTCTTCCCTTCTCGTTCTCTTCCTTTGGGAACTTGGGAAGGATGCAGTGGCCTTACTGAAGCGGATCCGAAAGTTCTCTGTGACTCAAGACATCGGATCGCGAGCCGTTGCTCATATTTTTAGTAGGATTAGCTTTGCAATAGCTAGAGGAGTGGGAGCCCAGTTAGTATTGCGGCTCCCCTCTAATTTCTTGTAGATCCTATGAGTTTCTAATAAAGTGATGTTTTATTAAAAAAATATATATATATATCTCTACATTATATATAACAGGAGGCGTTACACGTAGATAATGCCACATAAATGCCACCTCAATGCCACATAATCATTTTAATGCCACATAATCATAAACTATGCAAAATTCGGAATTAATTCAGAATTAATTGTGTAAAAAATGTAGGCCTCGCAAGATTTGAACCTGGGTCTATTAGTTCAGAAACAAGCACTTCAACCAATGGAACAAGCCAGAAGTTGTGATAGACAATTTAAAATCAAAATGTAATATCTTAATAACAACACATTCTTAAAACCCTAGAATATAAATCCCATATTTATTTTCTCTATATTACGGTTTGTTACAAAAAAAACATACGCCTCATTTAAAACCCTAATGAAACAATTTTACACAGGCCCTACATCTCTTTCATCTCAAATCGAAGAGGTAAATACAGACATGCTCTCTAATTTGCACGCAGAACATTAAAGGTTAAATATCTCCATGTTTGTTTGCATTCCCTAGCATTATTATGGGTGTGCAGTTGGAATGAATTGGTTTTTATCAATATAATCAGAGCAAGTTATGTTTACAGGTCAAGAAGATGAAGGAAATTGCAAAGCAAACATCTAAAGAGGAAGGTGATATTCTCGGAGTTTACACTAGCCATGTATCTATTTTGTAATCCTAACACAATATGTTACTGCTAATCTTACAGTTGAATTCTTAACATGATATGCTTATGAGTTTAGTATTTGATAGTATCATCTTTTTTACTGGAATCTTACAGTTGAATTCTTAACATGATATGCTTATGAGTTTAGTATTTGATAGTATCATCTTTTTTACTGGAATGGCCATAAGAGGAGCATTCTTGTGCAACGTTATTCCAAATCTCTCATTCATATCCATATCTTCAGGCTTCATCCATTCTTCAAGTTTCCAATCAAATTAAAGGTTAAATATCTCCATGTTTGTTTGCATTCCCTAGCATTATTATGGGTGTGCAGTTGGAATGAATTGGTTTTTATCAATATAATCAGAGCAAGTTATGTTTACAGGTCAAGAAGATGAAGGAAATTGCAAAGCAAACATCTAAAGAGGAAGGTGATATTCTCGGAGTTTACACTAGCCATGTATCTATTTTGTAATCCTAACACAATATGTTACTGCTAATCTTACAGTTGAATTCTTAACATGATATGCTTATGAGTTTAGTATTTGATAGTATCATCTTTTTTACTGGAATCTTACAGTTGAATTCTTAACATGATATGCTTATGAGTTTAGTATTTGATAGTATCATCTTTTTTACTGGAATGGCCATAAGAGTAGCATTCTTGTGCAACGTTATTCCAAATCTCTCATTCATATCCATATCTTCAGGCTTCATCCCTTCTTCAAGTTTCCAATCAAATTTGCATATCAGCGAGCCCTAACATAAGATGCAACCTTCTATGAGCAAGAGGCAATCCAGGACACATTCTCCTCCCAGTACCAAATGGAATGAGCTCAAAGTCTCGGCCTTTGTAGTCAATGTTGATATCTAAGAACCTCTCTGGCATGAACAACTGAGGTTCAGACCATATGGATGGGTGATGACCAATAGCCCACAGATTACACAGAATTTGTGCATCTTTAGGCACGGTGAATCCCTTGACTTCTACATCACACAAAGTTTTATGAGGGAGAAGAAACGGGACTGGAGGGTGTAGCCGCAAGGTTTCTTTGACAACAGCATTCAGGTATGGGAGATTAGAGATGTCTGATTCCTCAACAATCACGTTGTCCTTATCAATGATTTCCATAGTGACATACCTCATTCCATTTGAGACTGAAAGAGTTTAGTTTAATTTGTTTTACAGGTAAAGCAATTTTGGGAAGCAATTTACTTGAAAAATGAAATTGCGGATTCATGAATTGAAGAATTTGAAGAAAGAAATGAAGATAATGGAGGCTTCACTTTTAGGGGCTGCTAAGCAACCACAGGTAGTCGTGTGTCGGTCCTTCTGATGACAACTGCAACAAAAAAGAAAAACTTACCTGACTTGAAATGTTACCAGAAAGTTACGTTTACTTGAAGTTGTTTGATAAAGCAGAATGATTCATACTCCGTAGTTGATAGTCTCAATTTTTAATAGAGTTACAACTTTAGCCTTTCTTATGTAGCAAAGCAAAGCACAAATGAAGAAGCAAATATTGATGAGCAAGAGTGGTTTTCCATTGCAAATCATGATATACATTTATTGTGAGATATAAGTCTTATTAACTTATATGATTTTGGTAAAATTATGCTAGGACTTACATTGCTGTTAATCATTATATTTCTTTGATATTTAGGAACGTGTGTATGTGTTATTCTTTGCGTACAAAGAATATTGTGTTATTTTTAGGAACATGTGTATGTGTTATTAGGTTAAAAGAGCTTAAGTAGCTTCATTTTTTCCCCCAGCAACAGGTCCTATGGTATCAAGAGTTACAACGACTCAAATTAGAGAAGATAATGGTTAGTAACACATATTCCTTACAAATTGTATTTCAAAATATGGTTTACTGTAACTATATCGACATAATAAAGGCACCTACTGACTAAACTCTTGATTGTTCCTCAGTTATGATGACTTCTTCGACGCTACAACCAACATGCACGCCTGCACGTCAACGTCGTCGTCGACATTCTGGTAATTTAAGCAGTGGCTGGTACTTTACATAAAGTTTATGCATACAATCAGCGTTACCCACAAACATTTGTTTTGAGATAAGTTTAATGTACCATAATTAACGTCATGTCAACTTGGTTATAATTTTAGGTAATTAGCTTATAAAACAACCAAGTTGAAGCCTTCGTGCTTCCAATAACTCTATTTTATGGCATCATTTCAATCCTAAGATATCATAATATTAGACAATTTTTTCCTGAACTCAATCTAAATAACTCGAGATGCTCCTCAAAAGAACTTGGGTGTTGTCTCCGTGTTTAGTTATGCTATAACGGTACCTTCTGGTGTTTATGTCTAGCATCGCCAACTTTTTTAGATAAACATTTACGCTCAAGAAAAGAATACTATTTAGAAACTTTACGTTCGTATACGAAACAAGATTCCCAGAATAATAGCAAATTTAAAAGGCTTTAGGAGCTAGCAAAGATCAGATGTCGTGCACACATTACAACAAATAATTAGAGAATTAAAAGTTTGTAATAACAATTTGTTGAAAAATTAGGTCTAAAACAGGTCACTGATGGAAGCATTCAAAGGAGACTTTCCAAATCATCTCTTCTTCTTTGTGTATTTGTTAGCTAAGCGATATGGCAATCCAAAAGCAACTTATAGCTGTCCTCCAGCTTCTTTGTGTATTTGTGTAGATTCTATTGGCTGAGATGTACATGTTGCTGCCCAAACTCACTTGCAACTATTATGAAGAGATATTGGGATGCAAAACCTGACAAGAGACAGGAGATGGATGAGGTGGTGCCAATGTTGGAGGCAATTGGCACTTCAAAGGGTGAACGAATGATACCCGGAGATCGGGAACAGCAGGGATGTTTTTATTTCGTTTTTATTTTTGGGTGTGTTTATGTATATTCAATAAACTCATGAACCTTTTACCTTAAAGTTTATGTGATAAATGTGTTTCATATAACCAGTTTCTAATATAACCACTTTATAAAGCATTATGCAATTTTGTTGCTAATTAGGTTGGACTTGGGCTAAGAGATGCTCCTCAAAAGAACTTGGGTGTTGTCTCCGTGTTTAGTTATGCTATAACGGTACCTTCTGGTGTTTATATCTAGCATCGCCAACTTTTTTAGATAAACATTTACGCTCAAGAAAAGAATACTATTTAGAAACTTTTCGTTCGTATAGGAAACAAGATTCCCAGAATAATAGCAAATTTAAAAGGCTTTATGAGCTAACCAGTTTCTAATATAACCACTTTATAAAGCATTATGCAATTTTGTTGCTAATTAGGTTGGACTTGGGCTAAGAAAGAAGTGATATGGATCATGATGGGTCCTGAAAATGTCAGTAATGAAGGCATAAAAGGAGTTGCAGCATCTTTTTTGATGTCCAATAGGTCAATCTTCTAGGATCCTAGATACAATCTACGAAGAAGAAACCAATGTCAGTAATGAAGGCATAAAAGGAGTTGCAGCATCTTTTTTGATGTCCAATAGGTCAACATGCTTCCAGTGTGCTCAAAGAAGTAATTAGTATTTGTTTACTATTGTTTAGTGACTGATCAAGACATCAGGTTTGTCAGTAGAAATAATTAAGTAACTTATGTCGTAAAATTTTTTTAGCTTCTAGCTTCATGGCTTCACTCCTTTGTATTTTGGATCTTCCTTGGAAGAACAATGTCCCTATATCAAGCCAACGTAACTAATATTGACAATATACACAGCAACAACGAATATCTTTGATAACATGTCATTCCTGTTGTTTTGATTGCAACTCAAAACTTGAAATCAGAGAGCATATTTACCTTTCCAGTATTCCCCTTGATGAAGATGTTGCTACAATTGAGATCTCTATGAATGACGCATGGCTTAATCTTCGTTTCCATCAAACGCGTTCAGTTTGATCTGATTCCATGCAATATCTCTACCTTCTTCCATATCAAATCCCCTGTAGCAAACATGAGTACTTTCCTTCTTACGTAACATATAAACAGAAAGTACCATAACTCATACGAACAATATAATACTGGTCCAATCTTAGGTTTATTTGTGGATTCACATATAAGCTATTTTCACAATGTTGATTATGTAATTTTAACAAAGAACATGTGTCATCAAACATCGAATATTAATATTAAGTGTACCTGCAATATAGGAGACATTGTGTCAAAACTTATATAATTGTGGGCAAAACAAATACAAAACTAAAAAGTTCAGAAATATGACCCTGCAACAGAAAATCAAAATGTAAAAAATTGAGCCGGGAATCTTCAGAAAACAAATCCTATAAATATTAATAGTCTGCAATAAGGTTCGAACATGGGTTGCTCTCCAAACCAAAACCAACATCTCTACCACTAGAGCAATCCAATTTTTGTTATATATTTTACAACAAAAAATTGATAAAGATTACCTAATTGTTTTTAATTATGATTCACATGCAGAATCAGAAAACGCCTATCCATTTTTTTCCAAAAAAAAGAATATCTAAATCATATATAAAAAACGTGTTTCTATAGATATTTGTGATTTTTTCATAAAAAATATATAAGATAAGTTTGGTAAAATATAAGATAAGTTTGGTATATATATATATTGTTATCTTAAAGATTTTGTTAATGTTTAACGTAATCTTATAGTATATATACACCGGTATTTATTGAAAAGCTTCATAATTACTAAGTCGAATAACTTTTTACAACAACATGCAGTCACAAAGACAGTCACAGAGGCTTTCAAAAGCAAATAAAAGTAACGCATACGAAAAACAGCTGGGTGAAAAGAAAAAGACTAGAATGAATTCAGGTTAATTGTGTTGTTTTGATGAGGAGAAAAACTGTTGGTTTGTGTTATATAAATTTGCTTGTTTGATCTTTAAATCTCATATATATTTGTTGTGTATGTGTTGGTTATTTGATAGCAACAAAGCAACCACTTAAGAAAGGTACTCTACTGGATTTACAAGGTATGTTGTCATTAAGAATTATCGATGCATTGGTGTTTTTATTTTTCCGTTAATGCATACAATGTTATTTGTGTTAAATTTACAGAAGCCAAGGATGTTGAAAACGATGCGAGTATATCGGATCGACCAGGTAATAGTTGTATGTTTGTGGTTTTGTTAATGTGTGGTATATATCCAATAATAATAACGATCAACATGTAGGACTGTGTTTTTTGTTACCATTGTTAAGTAATGTTATTTGTGTTAAATTTACAGAAGCCAACGATGTTGATAACGATGTGACTATATTGGATCAACCAGGTATTAGTTATATCTTTGTGGTTTTGTTAATGTTTGGTATATATCCAATAATAATTACAATCAACATGTAGTGATGTTTTTAGTGCTATGTTTAACCTCTTTTATTAGTATACCAGAAGACTCATAGTGCATACAATGTTATGTAACTCATTTAAGTATCAGTATGAGTAACTCATGTAAATTACACATGAGTTATTTTATTAGTATATCATATTAACGTATGACTGTTAATTAATAATGATAATATATTAGTTTAACCTCTTTAATGAATAAATGATGAATCATTGTTGGTTTGAGTACGGTTTTGGTCAAAGTTTTGCGTAATCGTATGGTTGTTAAAGCTGGTGAATATCAGTTTATTGTTGTTTTAGATCGTAATTATATGTTTATTGTTATGTGTAGCTCATAGTGTTGCAGCTATGTCTTTGTTTTGTGGCTGTATGATGAACTTGTGGTTGTCAGTTGGGTTTGGTAAAGAAGATAGAACAATGCTAAGGTTATGTGTAGCTCATAGTGTTGCAGCTATGTCTTTGTTTTGCGGCTGTATGATGAACGTGTGCTTGTCAGTTGGGTTTGGTAAACAAGATAAAACAATGCTAAGGTTATGTGTAGCTCATAGTGTTGCAGCTATGTCTTTGTTTTGCGGCTATATGATCAACTTGTGTAATGTATAATGTGGATTGTGGACTGTTTTTTATTTTAGATTTAAAAGACCAAACTAAGCTAAGGTATTCAAAAACAGAAGTACAATAAGGTATATAAAGAACTATAAATCAAGACTTAACTGAAAATAAGCACTTAGATAAGGTATATATAGATTAGACAATTTAGAAAAAATTCTGTCATTGTGGTTCATCAGTAGCATAATTTGTCAACAGTTCTGTGCATGCCCACTTTGTAGTCAGTTATAAGTGCTTATTTGAGTTCTTTAGTGCAACTTTGTTGTATATTAATCATTTTGCGCTTGCTAATATGGATTTGATTATCTCTATGTTTTACTTTTCATCAGTTTCACAAACAACAAACAAAGACACTTCCATCGATATGTCCATCTTTGAAAGTGACACACCAGGGAGAAACTATGGTTCTGATGGTTTAACTTTAAGAAGGCGAAACAAAGGTACAATACCAGCCTTTTTTGATCATTAAAAAAATACCCTTTTCGCTAAATCAGTATATATACGTTGGTACAATTTAATTTGTTGCTGAAAATTAGTTTATATATGTTCACCATGGTTTTAACGTATTGTATTGTTACTATGTTAATCTATATGCTAAGCTCATTAGTATATATCCGCAATGTATATGTATGCATACATATTTATGGAATTCATATGACATGTGTCAGCGTCCATGAAGTTTGTCTGAACTCACTGTAGTTTGATCACTGAAAATACAAGTATACGCACCTGTTTGCCTGGAAAGTTTGAATATATGTGTCAATATAGGTTGTTACATATTAATCAGTTTGCGCTTGGTAATATGGATTTGAATATCTCTATGTTTTACTTTGCATCAGTTTGGCAAACAACAAACAAAGAAACTTCCATCGATATGTCCATCTTTGAAAGTGACACACCACGGAGAAAAAAATGGTTCTGATGGTTTAACTTTAAGAAGGCCAAAGAAAGGTAGAATACCATCCTTTTTTGATCATTAAAAAAATACCCTTTTCGCTAAATCAGTATATATATGTTGCTATTTTTCTTACAAATTACACACATTTTTTATTATGTTTTTGTTTAAAAAATCATATGTAGTATAACAAAATTTATGTTTTATTTTGCATCAGTTTCGCAACCAACAAAGAAAGACACTTCAATCGATATGTCCGTCTTTGAAAGTGACACAGCAGGGAGAAACTATGGATGTGAAGGTTCAAATTTAACAAAGCCAAACAAAGGTACAAATCCTCTAAATTGATTTCTATAATTAACATAAAAGATGTTGTAAGTAAAAAAATTAAACAGACACATTGTTGAAGAATACCTTTGAAGGCCATTGTATATGTTTTTTATTCCATACTGCATATATTGAAAGAAAGCAACATGTAACAGAAAATATATTTACTTTGTATCAGTTTCACAACGAACAAACAAAGACAGTTCTATCGATATGTCCATCTTTGAAAGTGACACACCAGGGAGAAACTATGGTTCTCATGGTGTAAATTTAAGAAGGCCAAACAAAGGTACAATACCTGTAAATTAATATTTTGTATAATTATTTCCATATAGTGCTTACGTTTAATATGCGTTCTATAATTGTTGTTAGGGAAAGGATATTCAAGCACTAATTTTGTTAAGGATTCATCATCTTTTGATGGTACAAGAGTAACTATTATTAATAATTAGAGTATCTTGAACATTTTAAATAGTTAATACATTGATTATTTGTGAAAAACAGGTTCAAGGGGACGCAATATAACTGATGCTGAAAGGCTATCTTACATAAAAAAACAACAAAGAGATCCGAGAAGTGCATGTTATTTGCCATCAGGAAGTATAACACAAAAGGTACAATGTCTAATAACTATCTAATCAGCTCCATTAGGTTTTTTTCTGTTTATTTGTTCCTTTTATTAAAAAAACTATGTTTTTAAAAATCTCAAACTGAGTTTAAAAAATAATTTATAGGAGGAAAACCTCAACAAAATAAAGGATCTGCAATAGAAACCCAAACTTTTGGTTATCAAGAAAATGAGACAGGGTTGCATACTACTCGGTATAAAAGAAACCTTTCAGGTAATTTATGTTTTAAAAATGAATAGAGACAATTATATTTGTAACTATGTTATATTCCATGATATATTCCAATGTTTAAAAAATGTTTAACCATTGATTTACAGGAGTGAATTCACAAGAAAATAAAGGCTTTGAATTAAACACTTCAGCCTTTCGTAGTGATTCACAAGGTTGATTGTTAATCCATTGTTAATGCATTTGAATGTATATATAGCATTACATATTGATAATACTTATAAACCTTGATTTGCAGGAGGCAAAACAACTCCAAAAAACCGTTTTGGAATTCATTCTCCATCGTTTGAAAGTGCTTCAGCAGGTTTGATTGTTTATGAATTATTGAATATACATTGTTGTTATTATTATTTTGCTAAACGTAATTTTACAGCAAACAAACCACAATTCAAAAAAGGATATGGAATGGAAAGTTCAGGCTACGGGAGTTTTTCAGCAGGTTAATTGTTTATTCGTTTTCCAATATTCATTGTTGTGTCAATGCATTTGTAATTTTAAATATGTTTGAAAAAATTCAGCCCAAAAGATGAAGGAACTAAAAATGACTCCAATAAAAGACGTGAATCCTATGGTCAATAACATGGCAATTAAAGGAAGATGTATCTCTATTTGGCATTCACACAAACTTAACGAAGAGCATGACCCATACAGTTTGGATTGTATTTTTCAAGATGTTGAGGTAAGTATATTTATTTGTGTTTCGATAAATATTTTTTTTTAAAAACATTTACAAAACATCTAATTGTTTGTATTACATAAACAGGGCGAGAGAATTCAGATTTACATCAAAAAGGAATTCATGTTTAAATTTGAACCTCTTCTTCAAGAGGGACATTGCTATATGATCTCTAACTTCGGTGTAGCAGAAAATGGTGGAAGATTGCCGTTGTTACCCAATAGGTGGAAAATAAGCTTTTTTAAAGGAACCGATGTCACGAGAATTGATCAAATTGATGATAACTTTGTTGGATTCATTAATGAACCGTTCACACGTATATTAGACCCAAACAATGAGTACCATGAACATGATTGTGTTGGTATGATTTCTATTCTTACATAGAAAGTAAATTCGTTGATTTATTTGTTTAAAAATAAAGTTACTAATACACATGTTATTGGACAGATGTGATTGGAACAGTTGTAGCTATTGGTAAAATCGTGTCCGTAAATAGCCATGGTGGTCCTAAAATTCGGCGAACAATTGTCATTGAAGATGCTGAGTAAAAACATTTTTTTTCAATGTTATAATTTTTTATAACATTTACCAATATATGTATATATATAACCATGAATCCATATCAAATTTTGCAGATCTTTAAGAGTCGATTGCACTTTTTGGGACAACTGGGCACTCATGTGGAATGAGTACGAGAACAGACTTGAAGAAATTGGTCATTTAGACTTCCTCTTCATGTTAGGGAAGATTAAATATTGGCACAGTAAGTTTAAAAACATGTTTTTTAAAATTCTTTAATACATTAAAGTAGAATTTATGTTTTAAGTTCTGATGATATATATATGTTTTTAATATTAAAATTGATAGATAAACCAGCCGTGCATAATGCATTATTTGGGAGCAAGATATACATTAACAGGAAAATACCTCAATTATTATCGTTTCGAGAAAGGTAATTTAATTAACATTAGCATATTCGAGTTTAAATATACAATTAATATCATAAAAACAGTAACATAAAATAATTTTCATTTGAAACAGGTATGAATCTCAAGAGGGATATAATGCCAGTGAATTCAGGATTCAAGAGCATGCGCAAGACATGCATGTAGTTACACCAGCAGAATTTATGCAAGGTTGTGTAAAGAGATTGGTAGGAGTGATTCGTACTATTGAGCCGGTAAGATTGCAATTATGTTTCTCAATTTCGTATGCATATTAAAGCAATATTCATCTACAACCAAAATATGATTTTCTAAAAAAAATGTACAAAATGCAGGAAACATGTTGTGTTGTTTATGCAACTGTGCATAGCATCCAATATGAAAATGGATGGGTTTATAGAGGATGCAAAGAATGCAACACAAGAGTGACACCGGTAGCAACAAAAGGTGGAATGAATTCTAGAAACAAAAAGCAATTGTGGTTTTGCAAGAGACATGGAGAAACATATGCTGTTGCATGCAAGTAAGAAACACATTTACATATAATTAATTATCAAATTTGAACAACTAAACATACAAAATAACATACTAAAACCATTTGACTTTTTATGTAAAGGTTCAAAATCATTGTGCGCATTGTAGACGAAAGTGGAACAGCACAAGTGGTAATTTTTGACAACAATGTGCATAAGATGACTAAGGTTACTGCATGGGAGATCATGGAAGAACGTGGCATTAATACAGATGAATACTTTCCAGATGAGCTTAATCAAATTATTGGAAAACAATATCTATTCAAGATTAAATACACAGAATTTAATCACAACAATAATAGCCATATATATCGAACTGAGAAGGTTACTGCTGATGTTGATACAGTCAACTACTTCAAAAATGGCTTCCTAGATGAAGAGGTGATTAAACTTTATTTTTAAATTAACTTACCATCATGAAACAATGAACATAAAATATTATTTATAGAACAAAAAAAAATTTTGATTATGCCAATTTAAAATAAACTTATTTTTTGTACAAAACAAAACAGGATATTGAAGAAGACTTTGAAGATGGTGAAGATTATATACAGAATTCTGGGGATGATTTAGAAAATGATGGAGAAGAGTTTGAAAATAGTGATGATGATTTACCAAATGGCAAAGCTGAGTTTCAAAATGGGGGAGATGAGTTTGAAAATGCCGAAAAAGAAGATGATTTAGAGGACAGCCATCATGATTATGACAATAATGAAGATGAGATAGTTGATGGAGAAAATGTGTTAGAAGATGCTGAGAATATGAATATAGAAGCATCAAACAATGTGGATCAGGTATCATATATTATACTATTTAGTGTAAGTAACAGTAATCCATTTTTAAAAACTAATAGTTATTGATATTTTATGTGTTAAACATTCCAGAACGTTGACGATGACATTGCAAATCCATCTTATTTTGTTAATGAGGTATTACATAATATATTCATAAATAGTTTAACAATAACATATTTTTTAAAATAATTGTAAATGATTCATTTGTTTATAAATCATTACAGGATAATGAAGGGGAAACCAACATCCACATCAGCAACGCAAGAAAGAATAATGCGGATTCCTCAACAAGTAATGTTAGTGGTGGTAATGAGAAAAAAAGAACACATGAAACCATTGATGAGCATGATTCACAAGGAAATAAAAAGATGGCGACAATGAATATAACAAAGAATGTTTGAGATAAATCAACACTTCACCATCTTCAGATATGACTGCTTTATTTTTCATAAAACAATCAGTTGTTTACTTTTAGGTTTTTCATTGACAATTAATATTCTACGATGTTATGTTATTGGATATTTATAATTTTGCATAGGAACCATTATTCTCTGGATAAATGTTTAGTAATGGATATTATGTTTTTTTATAATATGATATTTTAAATTCTTGATCATTTTGGAATGGAATGAATGACCGCTTATTACCTCTTTAGTTGATTTGTAGCACCAATATTTGTTGTTAAATTCTTGCAGACACAAAAGTTGGGGGCTAAAGACGCAAAGAGGAAAAACATATATTACCTCTTTAGTTGCTTTGTACCACCAATATTTCCAACCTAGGTAAAGACGCAAAGATGACAGATTCATGTTCCCAGGCTTCTCTACTGATGTTATATGCTTACATCTGAAGTCTTAGTTGCACTTAATTTTGTACATATTATCACAAGTGCAGTACAAACTACAAAGACATCTATTGTGTATGTTTAAGAACAACCTTATACTGTACAAAGATATGTATTGTGTACATTTAAGAACAAGCTTATACTGTACTTGAACACATAATGCTCACTTATCAACAGAAGAAAGGGGCTGATGAAGAAAGCATGGTGAATGACTCTGAAATTGATTCTGCTGAGATAAAGACTAACCTCCAAATTCTTCACATCAGCTTAAAACACACTACAATCAACTTATTGAGGCTAATTCAAGGATGATAAAGTCTAACCTAAGGTGCTAATGAACAATGATGATCATTTTTTAACCATTCAAGGGTTGTACAAAACAGTCCTTATGGTGACTATTATAAGATTTAAAATTACAAAGGAACTAAATAACCATAAAATTTACAAGTGAGTAGAGTTGTACATTACGCTTCTTAAGAGTTGTGTCACTTGAATGACAGTTCTTCCAGTGGACCACCATAACCACAGATACGACCAAAATCTCCTTTTACTCCTAATCCACCCGAAATACAACGATAGGCATAAACAGGAGTACCAAATCAGATTTAGATGCTGATCTACCTATTTACAACTGACTAATAAGCCAGGAAAGGCCTTATTAGTGGAATCCATAGGCAAAGAGAGCAAAAATGCCTAAATTCTAAACACAATTGCTTATTGAAATAAGCTTGGGATCAGATGGTATCTGGGAACAAAACAAGTGCAGGCTTAGATCAGTGCTGATAACGTAGTTTGCAGATCAAGGTTAAGTTATTTAATAAGCTAAAAACCTAAATACCAGATGTTTCCTTAAATCCTTACTATATGACCTACTTATAAACTAAAAATTAGGTCCTAAGATTAACTGAATAAGCTACAAATCACCTAGATCAGCAGCTGAAAAACACATGTCTGCATAAAACTGTTCTGTAACAGCAGATTTAGTTTTTTGGCGTTTTCTATTTGTAAACCTTGACGAAACCAAACCACCCCTAAGAAACTCACTTAATCCTTCACAAGAAACTTAGAAATGCCAATATTTGGGTCCAAATAACCTCAGCTTAATTAGAGCTTATTGAGAGCAGTTTATACCTTAAAGGTCACACTATAGGCCTATCACTTCTAAATGACTAGCTTCCGGTTTGACTGGATGAGTGACTGCAAAAGCACCAGCAACCTTCCTATCCACCACCACTATAACACATGTACCCATCTTATTCCTTGCTTGGTGCCCACATGGATGCATCAATTGCAACTCTCCCTATTCAATAACTGATATAGACAACCATACATCTGACTTCACAACAGTAATATGCTTTCTTCTATGTATACGCTTAATAACCTTGGCTTCTTTATTTAATACTATCAGTCCTTTTTTTAAAGCATATTAATTAAACTTGTGGAATGTAAAAATAGTATGAAATATATTCAATTTCATATTCTGAAAATACTATAATATTATATTTCATTCCTAATATAAATAGAAATTTTAAGAATCAATAATGTACTAAAAAACCTGTAGCTATATATTTTCCAATAATCTTATATTTATTTTCTGATTTTATCCAAAAATAAATATAAGATAAGTTTGGAAAATATCAATTGTTATCTAAAACTTTCACTTAATGCTTAACCTAATGTTACACTATATATACAACATTAATTAATTCCCTAGATCATAATTGAAAAGTCGATTTTTATTGACAGAAAAATGCAGCCCCAGAGAAACTCACAGCCACTTTCAAAACAGCAGCAAAGTAATGCATCTGAACAAAACCTGGATGAAAAGAAAAAAAGTATTATGAATTCAGGTAATTTGTACATAAAGAACTTACACATGTGTTTTTTTTTTAACTTACACATGTGTTTTTTTTTATTGATGGTCAGTGAAGTTTGTATTATGTAATTCCCAAATAGCATACTTTAGATCTTATTTATAACCAGTTATTAAGCTGTAAATGACCTGAATTTTATCCTGATTGATTTTTGGTGTTCAAGTTTTATGTCTATTTTGTTCTGTCATCATTGATTGCTAATTTGGTACTTAAATCTAAGTTTATATTTTCCTCAGTATGACTTTTTGGTCCCCTTCTTTATATTTTTTCATTGTTAGTGTTTATCTCATCATGGTTGTTGGTTAATCGGTTACCCATAGATTATTTAAATTCAACTTAGTCTTATATACCTTTCTTAAGTTTTACTTTAGGGGGTTTTAACTTATTAGGTTAATTGCCTTTCTTTTTAGCTTATAATCTTATAAATAACATTGTCATACTTTAGGTACATTTTGTTGGCCTTATTTTTAAGTTACTTAATATGTTATTTGTACACAAACAAGTTACGGCTTTATTTTTTAAATGTTTTAGTTTATAGTGCATAACATGTATATGTATGTTGATGTATTTATAGAATAAAACCATGAATTTGTCAATGTTTTTTTACCAGGAGTATCAACAAATAATAGTACTCCATGTACGGCAAAAGATGCTATGAATAAAGATATACCAGTCGTTGATATATCCGATGATGAACAGGTACGATATATAAGATTAGTTTGTATTTTAAATAAAACATGTTAAACAAAATATGATAATTTTACCCGTAATTGTAGGCCTGTAGCTGTTAATTTGATGAACAATAATATAGAAATCATACATATATCAGATAGTGAAGAGGTATGAATAACAAGGTTTTTTTCTACTATATAACAGTTAAGAAACACAATCACTTAACAAGTTTCACATAATTACAGTGTAAACAAGTTACGCGCAAACGAAGGAGATTGATAAAGAAAGACAACTTTGTAAACAAAAAGGTTATTGAACTTCTTTCATCAGACGATGAAAAAACAAACACAACTTCTGTCAACCATCATCAACAAAGTCAGATTCAAAATAATGAAACAACGGTATGAACTTCATATCATTAGTGGCATTATTTTTTGCGTAAGTCTATACATTAGTTTAAATAACATCATTATAAATTTTATACTTTGAATCTTAGATGTCTGATGATGAAGCACCGTACAGTTTAAACGTACAAAAACAACTCATAACTCTACTAACACAAAAAACAAGAAGTATATGCTATGTGATGAAGACACAGATGACGAATATGACAATTACAAGATCACATCTGAAGACGACTATGATGGCGTTTGGACAAACATAAACGATCTACCAGAACCGTTTTATCCTTTAAAAGAATATAAACCAAAATATGCTATCCCTGATGAAGATATCACCGAAGACTCTCCAACAGGTTGTTTTAACATAAATAATTTTATACACATTTATTTTTGCAAGTTGTTTATAAATGTTGTCAAATTCAACTTATATATATGTACATATATTTTTGAACTTTACGTAGGTGACTACAAATACACTGTCGTTGATGAGGAATATGATACAGAGCTGTTGGAAAAACACAACATGACTGACTACGACATGTGGGATGATATGGTCGATATTGATGGTAAGCTACACGGAAAAGATGTTCATTCCAATTACATTGATGAAGAAGCTTGGGAAGTCGATTCTGATGCGTATAGTAAGCGATCAGTATCTGATAGTGATGATTTAGACAGTTTTATTAACGACAATACAACTGATTATGAAACCACTGACAACAGCAATAGTGAAGATGACTTCTGATCAAGCAGAGAATGATTTAACAAGCATTATGTTTTCCAAATATTTTATTTCATAAAATACCAATGTTCATTTTTTAACTCCTAATATTTATCAGTATTGTTTATTATGACAGTATGACAACCTGTTTATTACAGGTATTTAATAACGCTTTATTGTGCTGTTTCTATCACCAGTTGTTCTATCATAGGTTGCATCAGGAACACCGACCGTTCCCTCATATATTCGACCACAGTGACAAACATCTGACCTAGCTGATTAGAACTATGATTTATTCGTATGTCTTAAGAGTTGTGTCACTTGAATGACAGTTCTTCCATATGTTGGATTACTATATGACCTACTTATAAACCAAAAATGAGGTCCTAAGATTAACTGAATAACCTACAAATGCACCTACATCAACAGCTGAAAAACACATGTGTGCATAAAACTGTTCTGTGACTGCAGATTTAGTTTTTTGGTGTTTTCTATTTCTAAACCTTGACCAAACCAAACTACCCCTACGAAACTCACTTAATCCTTCACAAGAAACTTAAAAATGCCAATATTTGGGTCCAAATAAGCTGAGCTTAATGAGAGCTTATTGAGAGCACTTTATACCTTAAAAGTCACACTATAGGCCTATCACTTCTAAATGACCTATAATCCTCTAAATTCTTACTGATTAATGATCACCACACCATATTTTAGCTTAATCAAACTTCACCTTAGTGTTGCAGCTTTCCTAAATCTGTGTAAACACTTTCTGAATTCGTATGTAAAATATACCATTAGGACCTGAGAACGCATTTACTCCTAATCAACCCATAAATAAAGATTCACGCTTAACAGAACTTTGGACTTCAAAATAATGTATTAATTTAAAAAGTGAACTTACTTCAGCAGTTGGACCGCCTTACGGGACGACAATGCTATTTGTATTTTAAGTCCTAACAGATATGAAAAATATAGTGCAAAGAGCCTAGACAATATGCTGACCTGCATGTTTCAGCGAAAGTTGGGCAAGAATGGCAGCAACCCAAACTTGATGGGTAAGATCAACATTGTCATTGTAGGTAGTCGCTTCTCACCAACAACTCTTGAAGCTTGACAGATTCATGTTCCCAGGCTTCTCTACTGATGTTATATGCTTACATCTGAAGTCTTAGTTGCACTTAATTTTGTACATATTCTCATAAGTGCAGTACAAACTACAAAGACATCTATTGTGTACATTTAAGAACAACCTTATACTGTACAAAGATATCTATTGTGTACATAATGCTCACTTATCAACAGAAGAAAGGAGCTGATCAAGAAAGCATGGTGAATGACTCTGAAATTGATTCTGCTGAGATAAAGACTAACATCCAAATTCTTCACATCAGCTTAAAACACACTACAATCAACTTATTGAGGCTAATTCAAGGATGATAAAGACTAACCTAAGGTGCTAATGAACAATGATGATCATTTTTGAACCATTCAAGGGTTGTACAAAACAGTCCTTATGGTGACTATTATAAGATTTAAAATTACAAGGGAACTAAATAACCATAAAATTTACAAGTGAGTAGAGTTGTACATTACGCTTCTTAAGAGTTGTGTCACTTGGATTACTATATGACCTACTTATAAACCAAAAATGAGGTCCTAAGATTAACTGAATAACCTACAAATGGACCTACATCAACTAGCTGAAAAACACATGTCTGCATAAAACTGTTCTGTGACAGCAGATTTAGTTTTTTGGCGTTTTCTATTTGTAAACCTTCACCAAACCAAACCACCCCTAGGAAACTCACTTAATCCTTCACAAGAAACTTAAAAATGCCAATATTTGGGTCCAAATAAGCTCAGCTTAATGAGAGCTTATTGAGAGCAGTTTATACCTTAAAAGTCACACTATAGGCCTATCACTTCTAAATGACCTATAATCCTCTAAATTCTTACTCATTAATGATCACCACACCTTATTTTAGCTTAATCAAACTTCACCTTAGTGTTGCACTTTCCTAAATCTGTGTAAACAGTTTCTGAATTCGTATGTAAAATATACCATTAGGACCTGAGAACGCATTTACTCCTAATCAACCCATAAATAAAGATTCACTCTTAACAGAACTTTGGACTTCAAAATAATGTATTAATTTAAAAAGTGAACTTACTTCAGCAGTTGGACCGCCTTACGGGACGACAATGCTATTTCTATTTTAAGTCCTAACAGATATGTAAAATATACTGCTAAGAGCCTAGACAATATGCTGACCTGCATGTTTCAGCCAACGTTGGGCAAGTATGGCAGCAACACAAACTTGATGGGTAAGATCAACATTGTCATTGTAGGTAGTCGCTTCTAACCAACAACTCTTGAAGCTTGACAGATTCATGTTCCCAGGCTTCTCTACTGATGTTATATGCTTACATCTGAAGTCTTAGTTGCACTTAATTTTGTACATATTGACACAAGTGCAGTACAAACTACAAAGACATCTATTGTGTACATTTAAGAACAACCTTATACTGTACAAAGATATCTATTGTGTACATTTAAGAACAAGCTTATACTATACTTGAACACATAATGCTCACTTATCAACAGAAGATTACAAAGCAATTAATATGACTGCTTATGATAATTTAAAAGTATAAATGATAATTATCATATAAATTTAATACGTTGTTTAATAATATTAATAAAAAGAATTTTCTCTGATATTTTTAAACAAATATTAATAAAATAAGTAACCATTTATTTGTTTAAAACTTTTAAAAACTAATTTAATAAAAGATTCTTATCCAAATATATAAACCCTAATCCAATCAATATAAATCAACACAAAAAAAAAAATTAATCCTCCATACGAAAAGATGGCTTCTCATGATACTATTTCTAATTCAACAACTGTGTTTCATAAACTTCCAGATGAAATTCCTTCACATACAGGTACACCACTACTAAAACATACAGGAAAATCAACAAAACCAAGAGGAAGACCAGCCATGTTTCCAAAACAAATAGGTATTCCATTATTTTGAGGAAAATATGTTTATTCATCTCACAATTTGAAACAAAAAATTTTGTGTATGTATATACTAAGATTTTACACAGTTGACAGTAATGACATACTTATTCGTCAGCCAGGCAGAAAGCCAACCACGAAAACAACAACCGGTGGATCTTCAAGTAAGTTAAACATTGTACATGCGTTTACACTTAATTATATATATATATTTATGAAACAACATCAAACACCAGCAAAATACACAGCAAATTCAGCAAAATCAACAGGACAACCGGCCATGTTTCCAAACCAAATAGGTACTCCATTATATTAGAGAAAAATATCCTTATTCATTTGACAATTTAAAACCAATACTTTTGTCTACGTATATGTTAAAATTTTACACAGTTGACAGTAATGACATACTTATTCGCCGGCCTGGCAGACGGCCAACAACAAAAACATCGACCGGTGGATCTTCAAGTAAGTTAAACATTGAACATGCGTTTACACTTAATTTTATATATCTATTTATGAGAAAAATTCATCGAAATAAATATATTATTAATGTTTAATGTGTTAAATTTTAAACAGCTATTAACAATGATCTTCTTCCCCCGCGTTCAGCACAATCAACAGGACAACCCGCCATGTTTCCAAACCAAATAGGTACTCCATTATATTAGAGAAAAATATCCTTATTCATCTGACAATTTCAATCCAATAATTTTCTGTACGTATATGTTAAAATTTTACACAGTTCACAGTAATGACATACTTATTCGCCGGCCTGGCAGACGGCCAACAACAAAAACATCGACCAGTGGATCTTCAAGTAAGTTAAACATTGTACATGCGTTTACAGTTAATTTTATATATCTATTAGAGAAAAGATCATCGAAATAAATATATTATTATTGTTTAATGTGTTAAATTTTTCACAGCTATTAACAATGATCTACTTCCCCCGCGTAGGGGCAGACCGCCTGAAAATAATAAATCAATTGGTGGGTATCATTCAGTTTAATTCAAATATCAAACAAGGTAACCTATTTTGTATATCGTAAATAACAAAAAACAATATATGTAGGGACAACTAATGAAAGCTCCAGTGCAACGGTTCTGCCAAGGGGACGCCCATTGAACAACCCAATTCAACCATGTAATACAGATATCAAAAATAACATATGCAAATACTTAATTTTATTTTCTAACTAACAACTTTGTAACATATGTTTTTGTTTACAGCAACAACGGGAAGAACAACTACTCTTGAATCGAATCAATCTTTCAGACAGTCATGTAAACGCAAGTCAGAAAGGCTTAAAGAAAAAACTAGAATGGTTAGGCATAAATCTTTATGCAAACAACCTTTTGGTCAAACATCTTTAAATCATGGACATGTCACACAACGAGATTCTTTTGTTGGGATATCAAACGGTAAAAACATTACACTCTTAATTAAAACACACAATTAGATATCGTAATACGATAACTAATGATTCTGTATAATGTGCTATTTTGTATATATACAGATTATATTGACCATGGAGATCCTGTTTTTCAATGTGAATCGTGTGACGCATTATTATGGCATGCTGAAAGCATGGTAGGAAATACACATTCAACAACGCAATCATATTCCCTTTGTTGCAGTAGGGGAAAAATCAAATTAGGAAATGAGGTGGAGAAGCCGCCAAAATTGTTGATGGAGCTTATTAACGGAGACCACCCAAAGAGTTCAATGTTCATTGACAATATCAGACGATATAATTCAATGTTTGCATTCACATCTATCGGTGCAAAACAAGACATGTCAGTTACTGATGGACGGGGACCGTATTGTTACAGAATTCAAGGGGAAAATTACCATATAATGGGTACTTTGCTACCCGAACAAGGAAAAGCCCCAAAGTTTGCACAACAATATATTTATGATCCGGAAAATGAGATACAACACCGGATCAACGGTGTGAGGTAACAAAAAAAAAACATTGATGTTATTACAAATTCGTTATATTACTCTATTTTAAAAAAATTATTTGATTAATTCAAAATATTATTAAAGTCGCCTTATTTTGAATTTTAAATACAGCAAGGAAACATCAGCTTCATCAAAAAACAATATCATCGACCACCAGCTAACAGTTGAGTTACGTGACATGCTTGATAGCATTAACCCGTTAGTGTGCCAATTCAGAATGGCTGGCGAACGTTTCGTCAATGAACATGAAGCAAATAAATATAAGTTAAGAATTATTGGTACAAGAGAACGTGATGGAAGAGAATATAACCTCCCAACGGCAACAGAGGTCGCTGCTCTAATTGTAGGAGACTTTGATTCCACAACTAATAAGAGAGACATAATTCTACACATGCAAGAAGGGGGACTCAAGCGAATCAGTGAGCTACACCCTTCGTATCTTGCACTCCAATACCCATTGTTGTTCCCATATGCTGAAGATGGTTATAGAACCGACATATATCACTTTGGCATAACTGACGAAACGGCAACCAACAAGAAGACAAGAGTAACAATGAGGGAGTATTTTGCATACCGTTTGCAAGAAAGGCCAAATATTTTCTCAACGGTACTAAATGCACGGAGACTATGTCAGCAGTTTATTGTAGACGCATACACCATGGTTGAATCTGAAAGGATGTCGTTCATTAAAAAACAACAAAAAGACCTACGCAGCGAAACTTACTCAAAATTAGCTAAATTAGCAGAAGCTAACGACTCAGGGGTTAAGCTAAGAGGGAAAAAATTCGTGCTGCCATCATCCTTTACAGGAAGTCCAAGGTATATGATGCAAAACTATTTAGACGCAATGACAATTTGTAAGGTTTATGGCTACCCGGATCTGTTCATAACATTTACGTGCAATCCAAATTGGCCGGAGATTCAGCGTTTTGTGGTTGAAAAAGGTTTGAAATCTGACGACAGGCCCGACATAATCACACGAGTTTTTAAACAAAAACTTGACAGCCTTATGAGCGAATTTAAAGAGAGGCATTACTTTGGCCGCCTAAAAGCAGGTAAATACTTTTCCAATTAATATTACGACCATAATTAGTAAATAACTTTAAGTAAATTCTTTAATACAAATTAACTTATGTTTTTTTTACAGCGATTTACACTGTCGAATTCCAAAAGAGAGGGCTTCCTCATGCACACATTTTGCTATTTTTGGAAGAAACAGATAAAATAACTCAACCAGCACACATTGACCAATTATTTCAGCAGAAATACCAGACAAAAATGAAGATCCAGAATTGTATAAAATTGTTACGGATCACATGATGCATGGTCCATGTGGGCCGCAACAGCCAAGTTGTCCGTGCACGGTCAAGAACAAATGTACCAAAAAATTCCCAAAACAGTTTAACGATCAAACCTTCATTGACGAGAGTGGTTATGCCATTTATAAAAGAAGAAATGACGGGAGCACTATAACGAAAAGCGGAATTGAATTGCACAACGGATATGTTGTACCATACAATCCCGGATTGCTACGGCGGTTCCAATCACATATTAACGTTGAGTGGTGCAACCAGGTGGGTTCTATAAAATATCTGTTCAAGTATATTAACAAGGGACCTGACAGATCGACAGTAGGCTTGGAAGAGGAAGACGTTGATGAAATAAAAGAATATTACGATTGTAGGTATCTTTCGGCATGTGAAGCGGCGTGGAGAATCTACGGATTTGATATACATTACAGGTTCCCACCCGTTGAAAGATTACCCTTCCACTTAGAAGGAGAACAATCGGTAATATTTGAGGCCACTCAAAGTATTGATTTTGCGTTGGAAAAAGCATCGGTTAATGAATCAAAGTTCGTTGCATGGATGGAATACAACAACAAAAACACAGACGCCCGAGAACTACTTTACCATGAGTTTCCAAAGCATTACGTATGGAAGCAAGAACAAAGAAAATGGGAGAAAAGACAAAAAGGCACAGCTATTGGTCGTGTACATCATGTGCCTCCTTCTTATGGAGAATTCTTTTATTTACGGATATTGCTCAACAAGGTTAAGGGAGCTAAAGATTGGAGTGATTTCAAGAAATATGAGGATGTTGTTTATCCAACATATAAAGATGCCTGCCAAGCACGTGGTCTTTTAGAAGATGACAAGGAATATATAGACGGTTTAACGGAAGCCAGCTTATGGGGTTCGGGAAATTATTTACGTAAATTTTATGTCATGCTAATTATGACAGACAGCATGTCAAGGCCAGAGGTTGTTTACGACAAGACATGGGAACTGTTATCAGAAGATGTTCAACATATCGAGCAGAAGAAAAGAAATGATCCAGGTATTAAATTCATTAAATTATCCCCTACATAAACATTCGATAAATTAATTCCTATGAATTTTAAAAATTTAATACCAATAACATTAATCAAAAGTAACCTTCTACAGATTATAGAAATAACAATCAACATGAATTAAAAAGGTAGACGGTTAAACAAATCATGTAACTCATCAACTATGAACTAACATATATTCTCTCTTTTTTACCAGATTTGATTCTTACCGATGAGCAAAGAAAGAATATTTGTCTAACGTACATCGAGCACATGCTCCTTTGCAACAATAAAAGTTTAAAACAAATCCCAAACATGCTGTTCCCTAATGAAATGATGACAATGGCTGATTACAACAGATTGGTGTATGATGAGTTGAAATACAACAAAGAAGAGTTACAAATGCAACATGATAACCTCTACAAAACACTCACACATGAACAGAAAAACATATATCAAACTTTAATTGAAGCCGTTGAAGGGGAAGAAGGAGGAATGTTCTTCGTTTATGGATACGGAGGAACAGGTAAGACATATCTTTACAAAACCTTATCTGCTGCAATAAGATCAAGAGGTGAAATAGTGTTAAATGTTGCATCAAGTGGTATCGCAGCTCTTTTGTTAGAAGGCGGAAGAACCGCACATTCTAGGTTTGCTATTCCTATAAACGTGGTCGAGGATTCAATGTGTCATATTCCAGCAGATAGTGACTTGGCAGATTTAATACGAATGTGTAAACTCATCATTTGGGATGAGGCTCCTATGACACATAGACACTGTTACGAAGCATTTGATAGGACACTGAGAGACATTTGCAGGACAAACACATTTGAACCTTCAGAAAAGATTTTTGGAGGTAAAGTAGTCCTATTTGGAGGAGATTTTCGGCAAATATTACCGGTGATTACAAATGGATCCAGACATGATGTCGTCCATGCATCAATAAACTCTTCGTATTTGTGGCAACATTGCACCGTCATGCGATTGACTATTAACATGAGACTAGAAAAGGGATCAAACGCTTCAGAAAAAAAAGAAATCCAGGATTTTGCAGATTGGATATTGAATATTGGAAATGGGAAAATTGGACGTAAAAATGACGGAGAAGCAACAGTCGAATTCCCTGATGATATGTTGATACCAAATTCTAATGATCATATAGGTAAAATTATTGAAGAAACATACCCAGATCTGAAAGACAACCTTAATAATCCTACATTCTTCCAACAAAAATCAATTCTTGCACCAACTCATGAGCTTGTGGATATGATAAACGATCGCATGCTACAACTTCTTCCAGGAGATGAAAAGACATACGACAGCTCAGACTCAGTAGGTGTTATTGATATGGACGCAGATTTTAATGACTCACTGTACACTGATGATTTCCTTAATAGCATCCGAATTGCTGGGCTTCCGCAACATTCTCTAAAATTAAGAATAGGTGCTCCAATCATGTGCATGAGAAACATAGACCAGAGAGGAGGATTGTGCAACGGTACAAGGTTGCAAGTGCTAAGGATGGGTGTAAATATAATCGAAGCAAGGATTATCTCAGGCGGGTATGTTGGAAGTATTTGCGCAATACCAAGAATGGTCTTAAGCCCTACTGATAATAAAATGCCATTTAAATTTAATCGTAGGCAATTCCCAGTTGCATTGTGCTTTGCAATGACTATTAACAAAAGTCAAGGACAAACTTTAACACAAGTGGGGTTGTTTCTTCAAAGACCGGTATTCTCTCATGGGCAACTCTACGTAGCAGTATCAAGAGTGAAAAGTAGAAAAGGATTAAAGATTTTATGTTGTGATGAAGAAGGGAATTACGCAAAGTCAACAATTAATGTTGTGTATAAAGAAGCTTTATTTAGAATTTAATCCAAAAAAATGTCATTTATAACAGTACATACTTTAGTAAATTTATTTTTTAAAATTTATTTCTTTTAATTACTTACATACTCATTCACTACTTATGTGTTGTTTCTTATGTGTTTACTATCTGTATTAGACATCTCATATGAGGTCCATTCACTATTTTACCCCGTATAAGGATCTTAACCAATATCAATAATGTACATCATTTGTTAATAAACATTGATGAACACTAACCTAAGCTGCTAATAAACATTGATGATCATTTTCAACCAATTCAATGGTTTGTGACAAATACTCCTTATGGTGTCTATTTTAAGATTTACAACTACAAACGACCTAAAAAACCATAAAATTAAAAACACAAATGATCTACCGAGACTAATAAGCACTCTTAAACACTGACAAACTAAGCATAAGCTCATAGATAAGCTGATTCTAAACTAAGCTATTTTTCCCTTTTTCATGATTTTTTAAGACAATTCTAATTCACACTAACTTTGACTATCAAACAGTATCAAAAGGCAATTTTTAAGAACAAATAACCTAAGAAAAGAAAAATAAGCATTAATAGAAGCAGAAATAACCAGTTTCACACTTTATGATATACGTCTTATGGTGTCTATTTTAAGATGTACAACTTCAAAGGACCAAAATAACCATAAAATTTAAAACACAAATGTTATACTGAGACTAATAAGCACTCTTGAACAATGACAAACTAAGCATAAGCTCATAGATAAGCTGATTCTAAACCAAGTTATTTTTGCCTTTTTCATTATTTTTTAAGACAATTATAATTCACACTAACTTTGACTATCAAAACAGTATCAAAAGGCAATTTTTAAGAACAAATAACCAAAGAAAATAAAAATAACCATTAATAGAAGCAGAAATAACCAATTTCACACTTTATGATATCTGACTAAAGAATTTACCTTCGAGCTAAACAAGCGTACACTAACTGCTAGCGGAAAATTAAACTTCACAGCATTTTGTAAAACAATTTGCAAGATTGCGTGTACCGCCATGCACTAAGTCTTCGCAAGATCAGAAGCTGTCATAACAGTTGCCCGTGTAGTTCGAGCCTGATCGGGAGTACAGACTACATCCGCCGTGGCTTAATCACAAGCAGGATGAATAATCTGAGGCCCGATATCTGAGCCCAACTCTACAGGGTTAAGTAAACCGACCATTTATGGTTCAAGGACGCCCGGATCTACACCCTGATCCGTTTCCCCCCAAAGATTCCCATAAATGGCCGATCACCACCGGTACGATACAACACTTCGATCGATTGCAAAGACAAAAGCAAAAGGTTTCCAACGCTCGCACTTGAAAATTCTTTTAAAAAATTGTGTGAAGTTTGATTCCCTAAAACAGCCATCTAACTATGTAACAGTACCAGTTCATAATAAACGTACTCACAAAATAACCGGTCAAATTCAAAACAGAAATGTACACGTAGTTGCGTATATATTTTACCTGCCCTGTCGGGTTTCCTGGATTGATAACAACCAATGCCCTAACAGTAATACCCTTTTGTCTCCCAGTTTCCAACTACTTATTCACTTCATATATATCAAGTCCCCACCCTGTTGCTTCATCAAGATAATAACGGACCTGAAAAAAACATAAGTGTTATTATTTGTAGAATTTACTTTCAGCTAGAAAACAATCATACGTACAAGAGTGCCACCATCAAGGCCGATGGAAGCAGAGTAAAGAGGGTACTGAGGGATGGGACATAATATTCCATCATTCTTTGATCTTATTAATAACTGCATCATCATATGGACCTATCAAGAAGCCTCCTCACTGCTTCTTCGAAGCTTGATTTGTCCCATTCACTTCCCTACATAAAAGGCAATTAAGTATAGACTTAATTAATGGATACTCTTTTCTATTATTGTCCTTTATACAATAACATTTTGTTTTGTTGACCATTTATCAACAAACATTCAGAAATCTGTATACTAATATATTGATAAACTGAAGTTATTTATTTTTTTAAACATCTCTAATCTTAAAATATGATAACTTATTGTAGGAGAAAACCATATCTACCAATAAAACTTATCTATAAATTGAAATTGAAAAATAGCTTATGCTATGGTAGGTCAAATAAGTTGATGAACATGTTCCAGGAAACCACAAATATTGGATTATTAATTAGTTTTAGTAAAATGCATGAGTAAGTGTAACTTAGAAAGTTGGTTTTCATGTCATTAACCTAATCTTAAGTTTATCATGAATCATGAGAAGCTTCTTAGATGATGTTTAATAAAGTTGAAATCATAAAGTATTACTTTTTTTTAGTTTATGGATCAATCTATAAGATCCAAATTAGGTCATTAAAATGCATGCATTAAAACTGAATAATGATACACATGTTTGTAATGAAAAATGATATGTGTACCTGAATTCTTAATCTCAAAATAACTCGATTTGCGATAGCTTCTGTCTCCAACATTCGAGTCCCAGCATCTATAGACATGACAGTTACATTCTCGGACTGTTTAATGAACTCCAATACTCTCATCAACAAATCCACCAGTATCACATTCCCTATTGCATTCACTTCCAAGTCGAATCATAAATTCACAAACCTGTAAATAATTGATGACTGTTAACATAGTTAAATATCAAATATCGTATCGTTATTGTGAGTAAGAAAAAGTTGAATAAACAAAATTCAGCCTGCTATCAACAGGCAGTTCTATTTCATCAACATATGCTGATGAAATACGATATAATACTTGCTACAAAGAAAGAAAATTTTATATTTACCGACAGCTAATGCGATATGTGTAATAAACGAATGGTGTAACTTACTGAGTTACGATCAGCTGGTCTTGGCTGTGTACAGTTGCGCATATTGCAAGTTGTCCGAAAAGAAAAGTTGAAATTCCCACAGCTTGGACAGGTCCAGCCGTCTTCTCTACGACCACCTAAATCATAATCACCACAAATTAATACCAAAGAATACAATTCCATGCTTTTTTGTGACGTCATAGAAAAGATCATGAAAATAAATTTATAGGTCCCTGTATAAACTCACAAGAGAACAAATTTTATGCACAAGTATGTGAAGTCTTTAAAAAAAACGTAAAGCTTTAGGGTGTATTTTGGAGCTCAAACAAATAGAAACTAAGCTGGGGCTATATAAGGGGATGTTTGTTTAAGCTAATTTTTAAGCTTATTTGACTATACGCTTAAATCTCAAACGCTCATATTTTCCGGCTTATTTTCAGACTTAGTGAACATATTATGACCAAAAGATGGAAGATAAGCTCACAAGCTAGAAAAAAGACGGATACAGATGACCTTATGAGATATAAGCCGAACCAAATGAGATCATAAGCCCAAAATAAACTTTAACAAATAGCCTAAGTTCAAAGTTTCACTGAGTAAAATTGTCAAGCCCGAAAATCCGTACTTATCTTGATGCAGAACAAGGCAACGCACATTATATTAGCTTCAATCATGCCTAAAAGATACTAAGATGTACTGTATATGAGTTTACACCAGAAAAACTGATGATGTGGTTCTTATCTTTATGCAGAACAAGGCAACACACATTATATTAGCTTCAATCATGCCTAAAAGATACTAAGACGTACTCTATATGGATAACCATATGCTTAATTTATCCAGTTATTTATTACCCCTTATTCCCCCAAATAACTAATAAGAACTTTGGCATAAGCTTACCCAGCGTGTAAGTTCTTTATACAAGCTTACCCAAACACCCCCATGACAGGTATCCCTCTCACAAATGCACGCTGCTTTACACATGATAATTAGGGAAAAGAGAAATACATCCCAATGTATAAGGCACTTTGACATAAGCTTAACCAAACAACTTCAATAAGCTTTTTAAACTTTTACCTGTTTCCATCACCATCACCTTCATGCCAACTAATCACTACACCTACACATCTAACACCCTAACCTAAACATAGCAAAAATAAGTCTAACACGCCAGGCCCTAACACAACACCATTTTACTTAATTTTGACTTTTGACGAGTCAACAATAATTCAAAAATCCAGGCACACAATCAAGAGTGAAATAGAGAGCCAATACACTGCTTGAAAAATAAAGTTCTGAGGTGGCTGATTTATCAGATATTATAAGTCTAAATAATTTATACCTTCATATCACCACCTCTCCTCCAAAACCGCTAAGTCAACAAAGCCAATGAATCAATAGTCTCTTTCGCCTACGGTGGTGCCCGATTAATCTGCAAAAACGCATCCATTAACCTCACACAATCAAACCTTAGTATATTATGTACACCTCATATCTTCCCTATAAAACACACAATTCAATCCAGTCACTAACAATACAATCTAAAAAAATATAAATGTTACCGTGTTGGGGCTTTTAACACTTTTTTCCTTTTTTTTCTTTCATTCTTTTAAATTAAAGGCCGTTTGGACTTGGCTTTCTCAGATAATGAAATTTTTTGAAATGGGTTTTCAAGATAAAGTGATTTGGAAATGGGTTTTAATTTCTTAAAATGGATCGGGTTTATATTGGGACGGAGACACACATCCGGTGTACCGAAATTGGAGATGACCACTGGAAATGATGAAGGTTTTAAAATGGATCGGGTTTATATTGAGGAGTCGAAATGATGAAGAAGAAGGAATGGATAAGATGAACAAAATGCACTTTCCCTTTGATATTTTTTGTAGCTATTTTTAAAATTTTTCTTTTTTTAAAAAAAAATAAAGTAAATAACATTTTTTTATTTATCTTTTAAATATAAATAATAAATATTTTACATATAATTTTTATTATTTATAACATTATACATATATAATAAATAAAATCATACATAATTATATTTATTGTGCTCAAACTGTTTAAAACTATACGATTTTCAAAAACAATATGATCGTTTCCTTTTTCCAATAATAGAATAATAACACGTTTCATTATCTTAACATAAAAAAAATTGTTATTTCATTCATTTATTGTAATAAAATTCAAATATACTAAATAATATATATCACAAACACTACATTATATCAACAATCAAATCAATAACAACACAATCTAAAAACATGTAAAAGTACCGTATATAAAGTTACAGATCAGTTACTTAATCACGTCAAAGAGAATGAAAAACATAAAAATCATAAATACATACCGGAATTTATATACACACAGCGATAAATGATGATAGGCATACCAGATTTATGAGTCAACTAAGATGGAACAAATGTGTCTTATTCAGTGGTATATTCTTTAGATTATTAGACCATAGATTCTTAGACCGTAGATTCTTACACCATGTGATGTGTAATGTGTGTAACACTTGATAGGCATTGTGTGTCATGTGGGGTTTCAATCAAATACTGTATAAACATCTTAAAGACAATTTTTTTTTTTAACTTTTTTTTATATACCTTTTTAAAATAAAAATTGCCAAAAAAAATAAACACAGTTTATTCATGAATTCCATTTATTCTACACAAACTCTTTTTAAATATAACTTTTTCAAAAACAATATGATCGTTTTCTTTTTCCAATAATAAAATAATAACACGTTTCGGTATCTTAAGATAAAAAAATATGTTATTTTATTGATTCATTGTAATAAAATTCAAATATACTAAATATTAAGTATCACAAACACTACACATATAAGCAAAAATAGATAAGGTCAAAGTTGAAACAGTTTGACTATCGGCGTCCTTAAAGATAACAATTAATTTTCTCTTAAACATTTTTCAACCGTAAACCAATAGCCTAACAACATAAAATGAAATCGGCGTCCTTAAAAATAATTTTACATTAACTAACACCATCAAAATTAAAGTTACAAGTCATGCCCGCCCATCGGGCGGGCTTTGAAGTCTAGTGTGTATATATATATATATAATAATAATAATAATAATAATAATAATAATAATATGAGGGTAGTTTGGTCATTTCATCTTTTTAAACAGTCAAACTAAGAGAAAAATTGGTCAAGTGACAAAACCCGTTATGGGTCGCAACCACAGGGACCAAACCCGTTAAAAAAAATGACTAAATTCGTTAAACCTGACATACCACAGGTACCATTTATGAAATTATATATATACTAATAGTCATTGATGATGTGACATAAATGACTATACTTAACAGTGTTAATCTCAATCCCTATTGGCTGAAAAATAATAAAAAAAACCATTCACAATAAAATTAGGGTATGTGTGACTTTCCTATTTGTTTAGAAACATTTGCAACTTTACTGTTCACCCTACTTTGGATTAATTACAGTAAAGTTGCAAATGTTTCTAAAGACACACGCAGGCATATCTATACTACCCAAAATTGATACTTTACACACTGATTAACTTTACACACTTTCTATACTCTTCCAGAGAGAACTTCCTCTTAAAAAAAAACACACACACACACACACGCAGGCACATCTATACTACCCAAAATTGTGGAGGCCGCTTGCTAATATTCCATTCCTTTAAAGGCGGTGAACGCACCAGCATCAAACTCATCTGACACAATCACCGTTATAAAACTGCCGACGAATCTCGAGATTTTTTGTGATCCATTATGACATCGAGAAGCAGTAATCCATCAACAATAGATGTGATAGACGATTTTAAATCACAGGTATGTTTAGTTTATATAATTAAAAAAAAAAGATTGCTAATTTTATTATTTTGTTCTTATTGATTATGTCATTATTGATAAAATTGGATTGTGTGTTTTGTTTAATAGTGGATTTTATATCTGGGTTATTATGGGTTTTTGATTTTGTGAATTGGTTGGATTTAATTTTGGAATTTGATTAATTTAACCTAATCTTTAAAGAATCCTGTTTTTTTTTTTTTTTTTTTTTTTTTTTTTTTTTTTTTTTTTTTTTTTTTTTTAATAAAGGTTGATTGTTAAGTACTGCAACTGTTTTGGTACAGATCTATTCTTATTAGGAATGTTGATAGAAATTTGGTAGGATTGTTGTGAGGGGGTGTTTGTTTTGCCTTATATAGCTGCCTTATGGCTTATTTGGTTTTGAGCTTATGTTTTATAAGCTTACCTTTTGTGGCTTATTTTGAAATTTTTATGTTTGTATAACCTTATTATGACATAATTAGCTTATATAAGCCGAAAAGTATCAAGATAAGCCACAAAAAGTGAGCTTATGAGACATAAGCCCAAAACTAAATAAGCTATAAGCCTGCTATATAAGCCAAAACAAACACCCCCTGAATATATGGAGATCAATTGTTGGTTTTGGTAATAGGCGGATACTTTGCTTGAAATAGAGCCAAGCAACAACAATACCTGATCCTACTTTGGGTTCGTGGGTTAATGAAAGATAAGGAGTTTATGAGGTTATTCAAAATATTAAAGCAGTTGCAAATTTCTTGCTTAACAACAGATATCTTTTGTTTAAAAGGACCTGGAAGAGAATAGTTTTAATTATTTTTAATGTGAAACTTTTATTGACTAGGTGTAAGGGTAGCTGTGTGGAGTTTGTGGAAAAGACGCTGATGAAAGGGGAAGGCACGGTTCATAGGGAGGTTCAGATTATGCAGCAGCTGTCAAGGCATTTGGAAGAGTGAGGATTGTTGGACTGATGCTCAGTATCGTAGGTAAAAAGAGGTTACAAAAAACTTTGAGTGACTTTAGACCCGTTCAACATATTTTTGTTTTACTTCTTTAACCTATTATAATTAAAAAAATAGTCCCAGTCGACCCATTTTTAAGTTAACGTGTTCAAATAAAAACTTCTTACATAATCTTTCGTGTTTATTCATGATTTGTGTTAATTGACGTCTGCGATGGTAGGTTTTTGGCTGGAAGACACCAAGCCACAAATTACTTGCACAAGAAAGTGCTGATAACCAGCTGGTGTCAGACTGCATCATAATTTGCAACATATCAGAAAATCAACAAAATATGCTCAAAGTAAAAGGTAATATGCTAGACAAACCATGTATCTCTTTTTGTTCACTAATTGTACAGTGAATAAAAAATTAGCTTATTGACTTTTCAATTTTTTTTATATGCTCATAAGCCCATCATACAAGATAAATCAAACATCCCCTAGCAGATTGTTGATCTGTTTATAAAAATAAGCATAAGATAAAATGATCGCCAATGTTGAAGCTTGGTTTAGGGATTGTAAATGCTATGTGCCTGCTCCTATGGTCGATACAAGTTTTACTTGCGGTTTTAGCTCTTTTTAGTGTGAACATTATTTATGTCTGTATTAAGCAGCCTTTAGGAAATGTGTTGTTCTGCTGCAACGAAGAAATATGTTCAAGAAGCATGGAAAAGCTATAAAGTTATAGGATGCTATGTTCTGTTAGCATTTCGTTAAGTTAGTGTTGTGCTGTTTATTAACTGACATGTTTGTTCTTAAAGGGTGTTTGTTTGAGCTTATACGTGGGCTTATGAGCTTATTTGGTTTCTGCTTATATTTGATAAGCCTCAGATTTCAGGCTTATTTTGAGATTTACAGTCTTATATAAGTTTGTTTATAAGTTAATAGTTCTCAAACTAAGCAGAAAAAATGGGGCTTATGTAATATAAGCCGAAATCAAATAAGCTAATGAGCCCACATATAAGCTTAAACAAACACCCCTTTAGTTGTTTTCTTGGATGTGGATGTGAATATGTATGTTCATGTCCCTTTTATAACCAAGGTGTTACTTAGTTGTGCCTCACAAGAGGACTTCTGAATTTTATGCAAGTAATAAACATGGCCTCATCAATCTGTGATGGCTGTAACAAGGTCTTAACTTTGTTATGAGTACATTTTTGCCACATACAATCGCTAAACTACACATGAAATAGTAGGTTTCCTTCCTATAAAGCCAAACTTTACGTGATCAAAAAGAAAATTAGACGAAGTAGCTTAGCCAAACACCCTTGATAATGAACAAATTGTTTGTTGCTTAGTTGTTCATTATAAAGCCTAATATGTTTGTTGTTCATTATAAATCCTTTTACTTAGTTGTTCATTATAAAGCCTAATATGTTTGTTGCTGATATCGATGTCGCACAAATTCTTGCCAGCCAACATCCCTCATCCAAACAGTCGAATGATGTATCTAACGTCACTGCACGTCAACCTTCATTTCTGTCATCTGTTGGTATTCCTGCTCCAGTGACAACCACAGGTACGGTTCCTTCTATTGTCAACAGTTTTATTTATTTATTTATTTATAACTATTTTAAGAACTATACATGAACATTACACTGGAAGTCATACTTAAGTAATCTTTACATTGTTGATTATGCACACATGCAGTTGCGTTAGACAGTTGTAGTTTACTTGGACGTGTATTGGACCCAAGTCATATGGGGAACCTGATTACCTTTAGTCCGAATATCAGCGTGTGAATACTTAAGGTGAGATTTAAGGGTGGTTGGATTTGCACTTTATAATTGGGTTGCTGTTTTTTCTACCAGAGCCAATTTTTATGAAAACCATGCCACTCTTAATAACAGCAAATGTAATTGAATCAACAAGTACACCTAAGGCAACAATCGTCAACAAACATGAACAACCAACAGTTGCCACCAAGGAGATGGCAGAAATATCAACACCAGCAGCAGAACAGCAGCACGACTGGGTTCAGGTTATTGATGCTGAAACTGAACCGACAAGAAGTTTAGCCCGTAAAGGACTGTTTACACATGAAAAGAAAAACACAGCAACAGACATCAGGAACCCGGCTTTTGTCACAAAGAACAAAGCAAATTTCAGCTTTAGTGTGTAGTAATAGACTTTAGAAGATAAGCCTGTCATGGATTCTTAAATATGTATGCACCAAATTTCTTTGCATACCAGCTCTGCATCTATAAATTTTTAAAATGATGCTGCCTCGCAGCAACGCGCGGGCAATTTATGAAGTTAACTCCAATAATTACTTATAAACAAGGAGGGGCTAGTGTCCTCCGCCTGATTCCTTTGTACTTTTCAAAGACAAATTTACAACAGCTAATCAAAGCATAAACAATTACTCGTATATGGTCGATCTCTTGTATGTATTTGTTCATAAAATTAGCGTAGAGAATTTTGTGTAATCCTTTTTTCTATATCAAATGCTGATCCTTCTTTCAATCTGATAATTTCAAACAAATACACAGTTGAAGATTAATAATTGACGCATCACAGTGTAAAATTAGTGCATCACAGTTATAAAATTTTATTGAGACATTTTATCAAACACTTTATGTGCAACTTTACTAAACACTTTTTACCTATTGTTTTCTAAAAAGCCAGAACTAGAAAGAAACTCATAATATTACATATCTAAATCAACAGCAACACAAAATGAGTATATTATTCAAAATACGATTAATGGACATCATATACATGCAATTAAAAATCCATATAACCATATTAATTGACGGTTAAAGTAAAAAACAATTGAAATAACCTTAATTTCAAATTTAGATGATAAATCTGACTAGGTCTTGGGTGGGGAACGATGGTGAACAGTGGAGAAAGTATGGTGGTGATAATCGACAGTGGTGAATGGTGGTGAGAACGGTGGTGATAATGGAGGGGAGAACAGTGGGAGATAATGGTGGGAGAGGGAGAGTTATCCACAGATCTATGTGTGTATGTTTGGTTAGGAATGAACACAAAATGATATTAAAAAAAATAGAAGATATTATATACCCTAAGAGTAAAATAACAATAATACCCCCGATAGTTATAAAAAAAGAGGGGGTGAGGAAAGGAGACGTGGCGCAATCTGGTGGCTTCCTAGCCTTTTTATTTTAACAAACTTTTTATTTTACCCCATCTTTTAAGATAAGATATATTTTATTTCTCATTTTCTTTGATATCGAGATATACTTTAGTTTTTTTTTTTTTTTTTTGAAAGATAAACTTCATTAAACTGGCGCTACTCGTCTCCAAGGAGGAGAACGAGACGCCACCAAAACCAAATTACATCAAAGTTAATTTACACCATGAATCCCAATCAGGCAATCACACTCAGTATATTTACCCCTATGTTTATACCATAAAAATCCACAAGCCTTCACATCCGCTATGATCTCCACTCCTTTTGTCCGAATACCTCTAAAAATTAAGTCATTGCGAGCCTTTCATATTCGCCAACACGTAATAATTATAATTCCTTTTATCACCTCTTTATACTTGGGAGGACGCCCGCAATTGTTTGCGATATCTATTAAATCTTTGATCTCGAAAGCAAAAATGTTTGTGATGCCACACCATCTCGAAATTGTCTGCCAAATTCCTGCCGAAACTGCACACCCTGTGAAGATGTGATCAGCCGATTCATCTCCATCATTGCATAGAGAACACCCCGTATCCACAACATGTATGTGTCTTCGAACTAAAGTGGATTTCGTAGGAATACACTCCATTAACGCCCTCAACATGAATATGTTGCATTTTAATGGTAACCACTTACACCACTTGAAGATTGTAGTCGAACTAGCAGGATTGGTTTTTGACAGCCATGATTTGATAGCTGCAACAGAGAACTCTTCCTTCGATCCGTGCCACTGCCAAACATCTCTATCGTCCGATATTGATATACCTGCAAGTTTAAGTGTTAAGTCCGTCAATTCCATTGACTCAGAACCTGAGTCTATCGGCCTCCTCCACTGCCACAGAAACACAACAGTGTCTGTAGCCCTCAGCAGCCGATCCGACACACAACAGAACTTGTCCTCTTCAAGGCGGAATAAATTCGGATACTTCACCTTCAATGCCGAATCATGTAGCCATGGATCCAACCAAAAATGAGTAGTCTTACAATTCCCAACCTCACTACGTATTAAAGATCCGAAATGTTGACCATCGACCTTAACTTTATAACCAAGTTTAACAATATTAGACCAAACACTCCCACTACAGTTTTGAAGCATCGGATAAAACTCCCACTTTCTACCATTTGCGTGAACCGATTCAATAACTTTCTTCCAGAGATATACTTTAGTTAACTATGCTAAGATATTTCTTTTATCGTCACAAATATGTCAATCTAGGAGTTTCCATTATATTTCTATTGTCATTAATTTTTTTTTTTTGACTTGATTAGCTATAGCTAAGAATTATTACGATACTTCTTTCTTGAAAAAGTGAAGGAAATTTCGTATAGTGAATTATTGGTTGTAAAAATGGTAACAACAACAGCAGTAGAAAACTGCTTTTGATAACTTATTCAAGCAGCATAAACACTGCGTAGTAACAATACTTGGGTATGAATCCAACCAACCTCCCCTTGATTCAAATAAGTTCCCAGTTACAATACAAGTTACAAGAAACAAAGATTGATCTCCAACTTCGAGTCAATCAGATTAATACAAACACAATCCTGAACAATCAGGGTGTTAACAATAAGTAATACAATAAGACTGAATGCCAGTCTAACGATTCTTCCAGAAACAGAAGATCAGCCACCTTCAATATGGAGAGTGGTGATAGAAAGCAGCTCACACTTGAGGCTGCATAACTTGAGTAGTTTAAGAGAGCGGCTTAACTATAGCTGTTGATGTTGAGTAGTCATACAATCACCAAACAAGAACACTAGCCAACTCTTTTAAGGGTTAGGCATCGATTAACTTGAAAGGTTGATCATACCAACTACACACAAGGACTGATTCCACAAGGATCAGTCAAACCTTGAATTAGACAGGAACACAACCCAACTCTTACAACAGTTGGGTTGATCCAACAATATGGAGGAGTACTCCATGTTTAACAACTAAGGAGATGTATCCTCAGAGAATAATAAACTTCCATGTTAGCAACTGAGAATCCATGTTCTCAGAGACTAATGGACTTCCATGTTAACAACTGAGGATACATATCCTCAGAGAATAATCGACTTCCATACTTTAACATGGAACAAAGAGGGAGATTAAATACTGAGAAGGACGACATAACCGTTGGCTAGTACATATCCAAAGGAAGAAGACCCATGTGTATCGACTGCATCAATGGGCAGCAGGCGTGGGTCAAGATATGGACCCAAGAAAGAGAGTTGGCAACATCAGCCCCTGCACATCTATTAATAGCAAACTGATCCCTTTATATTTTTAACATTGGTGTACATTTCAATTATAAAATTCATCCGAATAACATTTCAACTTTACATGATTAAATTAAAGATTTTTATAAGCAGATATGACAAAGCAGAATCCATAAAATTCCAAGATGAGTTGAGATCAATATAGATCTCATATTTGTCATAGATAAAAAAAACCAATATCAGTCATCCATTTTTCATCTTGATTAATAAAAAATTATTTTCACTTTTTTTAAAACAATATATCTTGCAAACGGTAAATCTTCAAGCTACAAAAAATACACCGTCGCGACGAGAATTAAATTATCTATCTACAGATATGCATTTCTCTATACTTTCGACCATTTTTTTTTAATTTTCGCCTAGAAAAACACATATGATTTGTAAAAATCACATGTGATTTGTAAAAACCACATGTGATTCGTAAAAATCAAATCACATGTGATTTTTACAAATCATGTGTGATTTTTCTGGGCGAAAATTTTGGAAAAAAAAAAGTTCGTCGAAAGTATATAATAATGCATATCTATAGAAAGATAATTTAATTCGTCGCGATGGTATGATTTTTTTTCGTGTAACGATTAACTGTTTGCGAGATATTTAATTTAAAAAAAAATGGTGAAAGTTTATATTTTTTGTTTTGATAAAAAAAATGAATGGTTAAAATTGGTTCATTGGATCTATGACAAATATGAACCACACATGTGTTATTTATTCTCTAACTTCAAGATATGAGATGATACTTCGTATATATATATCATAAATTTTGGGTTTTGACTATTATTTGAACGAGGTTGGCGACGATCTGCCGCGTTGCGGTGGGGCGTTGTTTTATTTCGTTGATTATTGCACGATATTTTTATTAAGTAGAGAGTAGGCCGGTTGCGCGGTATTTTCTTGAAGTATACATTTGTAAAAGAAACACAATAGCATAAGCGGAACAATATTTAGAGGCCATAGTTAACCAACCATGGAACAAAAAAAAAAAAAAAAAAAAAAAAAAAAAAAAAAAAAAAAAAAAAAAAAAAGTTTTTTTTTCCCCGAAAAAGTACTCCTTTTGCAAAGAGTCGCTAATGTCAGGGTTATTTTTTGCCAATATTCGAAAATTTTTTTTGGGAAAAGGACTATTTTTGCAAAGAGTCGCCAATGTCAGGGGTAATTTTTGCCTATTTTCGAAACATTTTTTTGGAAAAAGGACTATTTTTGCAAAGAGTCGTGAATTTCAGGGGTATTTTTTGCCAATTTTCGAAAGTTGATTTTGGGCCTGAAAGTGGGTCAGCCCACTACTGTAGCAACTGTAAAAAAAAAAAAAGGCATGACACGACGTCGTTTAAAACCACATTTAATATATAGAGGCCATATATTAATTGTAGTATGTGTATTGTGAGTATATGTAACTTGTCAAGTGTTAAACCATTTTTTAAGCATTTCTTTTGTTTGTTGGACTTAGAGGTCGCAACTTCGACCCACAATTTCATGAGTCTGAATTTGAGAGCGGAACCCTTCGCAGAAGGCTATTGTTGTTATTTACCTTCATTCAAGATATTTTTTTTACAAATATCATTTTATGTTAACTTTTTTTTTGTCAGCATTATGCATACATGGATTTTATATTTTTTACAGAATACATGTGATACATTTTTATTTTGATAAATGGCTTAGGGCTAGCGCCCCATCGGGGCAGGCCTAAGGCTAGTTTAATACTCCCTCCGTATCAAAATAATTGTCAGGAGACAAGAATCACATAGTTTAATAAAAATAGGGCCACTTTAGTTTTCAACCACTCAAAAAGAACATTCCCTTACTATATGCTCTAGTTTTTACTTAAAATCAAAAGTTGACAATTATTTTGAGATATCCCAAAATAGAAATATGAACAATATTTTTGAGAGGGATGGAGTATATATGAATAGTCATTCTTCCTTAGGAATATATATATTTAAAGCTCCCTCTAATTAATTCATTTTCCCATGTAACTTGTGCGACGACTCATGAAAGTTGACAATGTCGTTGCAATATGTACAAATCAAGGTTTTCAAGATCAGGATTCTATCCATGATCGTTTTCGTGTTTGTAAGATCGTAATCGTAAGATCGGATCGGGATCTTAAGATCCTACTCTAATGTTATTTCTTAATAATTTTTGTAATATTATACAAATTTACAAATTAATATACATTATAAACACAAAATATTATAAATATTTCATAGAAATATTGTCATAAATTATGATTATGAAATGTTTAAAAAGATTAACATGTTGTTTTTTGAATTTAAAAAAAAAAAAAAAAAACTTAGTTTTTTAGTTTGTAATCCGAGAAAAGTAAGATCGGATCGGATTAGATTATATGGTCCGGATCGGGATCCGGATCATTTTTCTTTACAGTATTGTAAAATCCTGGTACAAATAAAATAAGATATTCACATCTTCTGTATTTTAATATCCCATCCCACAACCTTTCATTTCTTATCTCAAAACACACAATCACCCACCACCACCTTCGCTACGACAGCCGACCATCACCACGACAGGCGACCATCACCACTTTATTCAGGTTTGGTTTGTTCATTTTTATTCAGCTATTCAAAGTTTGTGTATTTTGTTTTGTGTATAATTGTGGTATTAATGTCTACGTGTGTATAATTGTTTTTTTAGTTTGTTAGACTTTTGTAGATACTTTAGGATTTAGTGACTTATTTCGAAGTTCGAAACTAGTTTATCCTATAGGAAGCCCGTCCGAGATTAATTTGTTAGAAGTTAATTTCGAAAAGTCTCTTAAACTGCTTTTAGGATGTTGTCTTATTTTAGAAGTTAATTTCGAAAAGTCTCTTAGACTGCTTTTAGGATGTTGTCTTATTTAAGATATGAATTCAAATAACTGATTTAGCATTTAAGTTTGGTTTGTTCATTTTTATTCAATTATTTAGAGTTTATGTATTTTGTTTTTTGCATGATTGTGGTGTTAATGTCTATGTGTGTATGATTATTTTTTAGTTTGTTAGACTTTTGTAGATACTTTAGGATTTTAGTGACTTATTTCGTAGTTCGAAACTAATTTATCATATAGAAAGCCCGTCCGAGATTGATTTATCAGAAGTTACTTTTGGAAAGTCCCTTAAACTGCTTTTAGAATGTCTTGTTTTATTAAGGTTATGAATGTGAATAACCGATTTAGTATTTGAGAAATATTTGACAAAAATTCGAAAAGCATTTCTCCTTTACTCCACCAGTTACCAATCATGCTAACTCGTTTTGACCCGTCTTCTTGTTATCTAAATAATTCTTCTATATTTATATTTCAAAGATGATTACTAATGCGTGAATCACTGTCATAAGAACTAGAATTTCAATTTAACAGAAATTTCAATTCAACAGGATCATTGAATGGCATCTTCTTCAAACTCATCCGTTCAAAACAGCTTTAAGTATGATGTGTTTATAAGCTTTAGGGGTGAAGACACTCGCAAAACCTTTGTTGATCATCTTTATGAAGCTCTTAAGTACAAATGCATTGAAACATACAAAGATGATGAGAAAATTGAGCGAGGGAAAACTATCGACAACCAGCTTATCCAAGCTATTAAAGACTCAAGAATCTTCATCATTGTTTTCTCAAAGAACTATGCTTCTTCATCTTGGTGCTTGGATGAGCTTGTTGAGATCATGGACTGTCAAAAGACTCGCGACCAGACTGCCTATCCTGTCTTTTTTGATGTGGAACCCACCGAAGTGAGAAACCAAAGTGGGGAATTTGGTAAAGCCTTTTTGGAAAACCAAAAAGAAGACGCTGCTGGGAAATGGATAGAGGCTTTAAAAGGAGCAGCCGGTCTGGCTGGGCTGGATCTGAAGAACACTCTTGATGGGTAATTTCTTTCATCATGTTTATGCGTGCCATGTTCCTTACTTTTGTTGTTGCTAATATGTGTTTGAAAAGGACAATGGATGAAATATCATTATTACAGTACTATGTTTTTAGTTCACATATGATTATGTTATAGATCTAAAACACTCTTCATTTTCTATAGTGTATGCTAAACATATCTTTTTTTTTTTTTTTTTTTTTTTTTTTTTTTTTTTTTTTTTTTTTTTACATACAAACAGGCATGAAGCTAAGTTCATCAAAAAAGTTGTTGAAGAGATATCACTAAAGTTACGTCCCATCAATTTGGGCTTTGATGAAAAGTTAGTCGGCATGGAGACCCGAGTAGAAGATGTTGTTTCATCTTTAGAAATTGGTATTGATGAAGTTCGCATGATAGGGATCAAGGGCATGGGAGGGGCTGGGAAGACAACTACAGCGAGAGCTGTTTTTGATCATCTATCTAATTTCGAGGCTAAAAGCTTTGTTAAGAATGTGAGAGAAGTTTCAAATGGCTCAGTGTCTGGTTTGAAGGAATTACAAGAACAAGTCCTTTCAGATGTTCTAAATGTACAAGTCGCTCTACGTAATGTTGATGACGGGAAAGACATGATGAAATGGAGGATGCCCGGTAAAAAGGTTCTTCTTGTTCTAGATGATGTGGATCACATAGACCAACTTGAGGCGTTAGCCGGTGAGCTTAAGTGGTTTAAGTCAGGAAGTAGAATTCTCATTACAACAAGAGATGAGCAAGTATTGAAAGGACACAGATTAGTGGACGTGATTCGTGATATTGCTCTCTTATCAGACCAGGAAGCAACTTCCCTCTTTAGTAGGTATGCATTTGGAAGAGAGAATCCACTTCAAGGATACGGAGAGCTGTCGGAAAAAGTTGTACGTTATGCTGCTGGTCTTCCCTTAACACTCAAAGTCTTGGGTTCATTTCTCTGTGGTAAAGATAAGGATGAATGGGTAGATGCCATCGAAAGACTAAAAAATATTCCCTTAAAGGACACTTTGGAAAAGCTAGAATTAAGCTATAAGAGTCTGGAAGGTGATTATCAGCAAATATTTCTAGACATTGCATGCATATTGAAAGGCCAGACCAAAGAAGATGCAATCACCATTCTTGAAAGCTGTGGATTTCATGCTAGAAATGGTTTAAAAGTTCTTGAGCAGAGATCTCTCATAACTATTTCTAAAGATGGGGTTTTGAGCATGCATGATCATATAGAAGAAATGGGAAAGAATATTGTTCGTCGATCGCACCCCGAGGAGCCTGACAAACATAGCCGACTGTGGATTGATGAGGAGATTGAAGATATATTGGCTAATGACATGGTAAAGATCAGTTTACTTGTAAGGTGGAGAAAACTAATACATTTTCATTTGTTCTGACTTCTGACATGAGGTTTCTGGACACTGTCTTTGGATTGCAGGGTACTGAAGAAACAAGATGTCTAAAACATAATACTTCAAGAGGAAATGCGGGAACTGTTATGAAAGGTCTTGGAAAAATGAAGAAGCTTCGATATCTTGAAGTGAATTTTGCATATAATTATGTCGAATGTCTTGATGATACCAGCCAATACTTTTCAAACTCTTTAAAATATCTAAAATGTTCGGATTTCCCTTTCTTGTATTTACCCAAAACATTTCAAGCAAACAATCTTGTTGGACTTGAGATGAAGTGGAGCAGAATGGTACAACTTTGGAAAGAGGGAGAAAAAAAGGTAGAATAATTGTTGATTGGTTGTTTTGCATAATTCGTAATAATGCTATTTATTTATTGGTTGTTAATACCCGAATCTAAATCTTTTTTCTTATTTTTGCTGGCAGGTTCTTAAAAAACTCAAATTAATTTCTCTCAGTCACTCAAACTTTACGAGCTTTGACTTTACGATTACTCCGAATCTCGAGACGTTATCTTTAGAGTATTCTTATAACTTAGTGGAACTTTGCATGCCAGCTAGTTGTCAAAAGCTCAAGTACCTCCATATCACACACTCAAAGTTAATAACCTTTGACCTTGGGTTGACTCCAAATCTCGAGACGTTATCTCTTAGAGATTCTCATGATTTAGTAGAACTTTTCATGCCTGTTAGCTGTCAAAAGCTCAACTATCTCTGTATCAGTTTCTCAAAGTTAAGAACCTTTGACCTTGGCCGGTTGACTCCGAATCTGGAGAAGTTATCTCTTGTTAATTGTGCTGATTTTGTTGAACTTCACGTGTCTGTTGCATGTCCAAATCTCAAATTCCTCGAACTTCGTAAATTGAGGTTAAGGAGCCTTGACCTTGAGTTGATTCCAAATCTTGAAAGCTTAGATCTTGCAGGATGTGATGAGTTGGTAGAAATTAACGCTCCAGTTGGATGTCTGAAAAAAGTTGGCTTCGTAAACTTAAGTGGTTGTTTGCGGTTTAGCGATTTCAACTTTTACGGTAGAGAACCAAAGGTTGATTGTACTTCAGCTACTTTAGAACTGGTTGGCCAGTCCTTAGATTTATGCAAATTGCACCCCAACAGTAATCTCACAAAGTTGCAGTTTCATTGTTCTTATGATGAAAATCTACCGTCATCAGTTGGAAATATTGAGAAGCTTATGTCTTTTGGTCTATGTGCTTGCACAGACTTCAAGAAATTTTCAGAGAGGATTTGTAGTTTACGATGTTTAGGAAAGCTTAAACTCCATTGCAATATTCCAGAGTTTCCCAAAGATCTTGGCCAGTTAGAATGTGAATGTCTAGAGGAGCTCCATTTGTCATCAACAGAGATAAAACATCTTCCAGATAGCATTTGCATGTTGAAACATCTCAAATCTCTCAGAGTTGATGAGGGTGATCTTCTTGAAAAGTTACCTGAGGATCTTGGCCAATTAGAATGTTTAGAGGAGCTATGTTTGAACTCTACGAAGATAAAACATCTTCCGGATAGCATTTGTATGTTGAAACGTCTCAAATCTCTCAAAGTCAATAATGGCGATCTTCTTGAGAAGCTACCAGAGGATCTTGGCAACTTAGAATGTTTAGAGAAGTTATATGTGAGAAGTATGAAGATCGAATATCTTCCAAATAGCATTTGTTTGTTAAAACGTCTGAAGTCGCTCAATGTTTCAAACTGTTGTTGTCTTGGGAAGTTGCCTGAGGACATTGGCCAGTTAGAATGTCTAGAGGAGCTCCGTTTGTCATCAACAGAAATAAAACATCTTCCAGATAGCATTTGCATGTTAAAACGTCTGAAGTGGCTTGATGTTGCAAACTGTCGTCGTCTTGGGAAGTTGCCGGAGGACATTGGCCAGTTAGAATGTCTAGAGGAGCTCCGTTTGTCATCAACAGAAATAAAACATCTTCCAGATAGCATTTGCATGCTAAAACGTCTGAAGCGGTTTGATGTTGCAAACTGTCGTTGTCTTGGGAAGTTGCCGGAGGACGTTGGCCAGTTAGAATGTCTAGAGGAGCTCCGTTTGTCATCACCAGAAATAAAACATCTTCCAGATAGCATTTGCATGCTAAAACGTCTGAAGCGGTTTGATGCAAACTGTCGTTGTCTTGGGAAGTTGCCGGAGGACGTTGGCCAGTTAGAATGTCTAGAGGAGCTCCGTTTGTCATCAACAGAAATAAAACATCTTCCAGATAGTATTTGCATGCTAAAACGTCTGAAGGTGCTTGATGTTGCGAACTGTCGTTGTCTTGGGAAGTTGCCAGAGTACATTGGCCAGTTAGAATCTCTGTTGAGTATAAATTTGTCGGCTACAACGATTAAACATCTTCCAGATAGCATTTGTATGTTAAAACATCTTGTTAGCATTGTTAAAAGTGATGGTCATTTCCAACTTTGTAAAGAGTCACAGATGATTTAGTAAGAATAGTCAAAGGGTATCATGGACTAATCTAATAGGTTATATGTAATGTAGAAATTATCCAATCCATAGTCCATGAAGCAAAGCCCATAGAAAAGCCCATGTGGCTCATTATGTTTGTACTATATAAACCACTCCACACCCTCATTTAGACGTGTGATTGTAGGTGAGAGTGTTTGTTGTGTGTGTGATTTAATATAGTTTTCTTCATCTCTTATTCATCTTCTATATTTATTCATACACGGCATACATACTATATCATACGATCCATCCATCTTGTGCTTATATGATTTATATAGTGTGATAGAGTTGAGACCTTGTCTTTTACAAGTGGTATCATGTAGCCAAACATCGATTTAGGAGAGTATTTGTGTTCGTTTTTTGATCGAAGCAAAGCATAGAGTTGCGTTTTTCCTCCATAAAAAAGTCAACTTTTTGTCTAAAGCTTTGATTTTTACGTGAGTTTAGGTTAAAAGTTGTTACATTTCATAGTTATTTACGTAATATTAATAAGTTTTGGTAGTTAACATCGATTCTTATCTTCAAAATCTGGTCTTGTATCGTTAAAAAGGGTTCTAGCTTTGTATCGAAATTAGTTAAAAGTGAAAATAGGCGATAAAGGTTGGAACTTCATAATTATTTACGGGTTTTTGAAGTTATTTGATCGAGTGAAATAGCTTAGAAGATTGTTAGTTAGTCTTTTTTGGATCTTCATTCGAGCAGTAACTTTGTCAAAATTCTGGGAAATATAGGGTTTGTCGAAATTGTTGCAATGTCGAATTCAGATAAGTGAGGGTTTATCGCAATTCCATTGTATAAGGGTTTGTCGCATTTCAAAGACTTCGCAATTCAGATAAGTAAGGGTCTGTCGCAATTCTAGGGTTTGTCGAAATTCTAGAGCTTGCCGCATTTCCAAGGCTGTCGCTATTCAAGGATTTTTCGCAATTCTCAAGGGTTGTCGCAATTCAAGGTTTTGTCGCAATTCAAGGTTTTGTCGTAAATCAGAAGGGTGTCGCAATTCAGAAAATTGTCTAATTTCAACTTGAACTTGATTTCTTCGAGATTAAACGAGAACTCTTTATTCCCGTGCTTGTATAAGTGTGTGGAATACTTCGACAAAGGAAACATCTTCTAATTTGTACAAATTAGATAGATTTTATCAAAATTGCAAATTCATCTAAATTGCATATTTCTGTCGAAATTAAAATTTTATCGAAATTGTATAATTTTGTCGAAATTGAGATTTCCATCGAAATTGTGATTTTGTCGAAATTTTAATTTTGTAACTTTGTCGAAATTGTGATCATTTGATTTTGTCGGAATTGTGGTCTTGTCGAAATTGTCACTTTTGTCTAAATTGCCTAGCTCATTGGAATTGTGCCCTAATCCATCTAAATTGCAAGTAACTTATCGAAATTCAACATAATCCATCGGAATTGACTGCTGCTTGATTTTTAAAGACTAAACTTCAAACGATCATAAGTTTAAGACCATAACTTCACTACAACAACTGAACTTAACCTACCAAACACAACTCCTATCTCGTTGCACCGATCCAAGATCAACTTTATCATACCAAACATCAACAAATGGCAACTCAGCAAGACATTCATGCAGCCGGTGCAGAAAACCGTCCTCCTATGCTTGAAAAAGGTGGATATCTTCCATGGACGAGCCGTATGTTTCGCTACATCAAAACTAAACCTGATGGTAAACTCCTGCTCCAATCCATCCAGAATGGACCATTCAAGCCTCGTCAGATTCAAGACCCTGGAGAACCAAATGGAACACCTCATGTCCTACCGTTCTTTCGTGAACAATCAGAAGCAGAATACACAGAAGAAGATAGGAAGCAAATTGCAGCTGATGACATGGCAATGCAATTAATCCAACTTGGATTACCACGAGAGATCTTTGCTGCTGTTGATAGTTGTGAAACTGCCTATGATATGTGGGAACGAGTTAGAAGGCTTTGTTATGGCACATAAATTAGGCAACAAGATGTTGAAAACAAGCTACTAACTGAATGGGAGAAGTTTACATCTACTCCAGGAGAACCCATTGAATCATACTATGCCAGGTTTTGCACTCTAATGAACGAGCTAATCAGAAACAAGTTGACTCCAAGACAAATTGTAAGCAACAGCAAGTTCATCAACAATATTCCAGATGAATGGGGACGATTTGTCTCTATTGTCAACTGATGAAGCGAAAAGTGTACCGCTTTTAAGGGGTCATTTAAGCCCTAAATCGTATTTATTTGATCAAATATCGCCCTAAATCGTTCCTTTTGTCATTTTAGGTACTTTTGAGGAGAAATCTGGAAAAGAAGGCATTTTGGACGTTTTTGGAGCATAAAAGTGAAGAAAACGACAAAGTCTCAAAATCGGCTGAAAATTACCTTTGACGGCGTCAGGATTATCCCCAGACGGCGTCATGGCTTGGCAAGAAAAAGGTGGATGTGAAAATTACTCATGATAAGCCAGAGAAATTTGCATGGAAATCTGACGGCGTCACCCTTTAATCTGATCAAGGTCGTCATGGCTTAATTTAAAGAGGGACGGCGTCAAGCCATAATCTGACGGCGTCAAGCCTTGATAAGCCAGAACGGATTTTGGAGGTCTAAAGAGGGACGGCGTCAGGAAGGCCATCCGGGAACCCTAAAAGCGGCGAGGTGACGGCGTCAGAATCTACAACGTGACGCCGTCAGACCTTAATCTCTATATATAGTTTTGCAATCTTTTGTCATTAGTGTGGAACGTATTGAGGAACTTTGTGTGTAAGAACCCTAAGACGATTTTAGCAGCTTCTTCAAGGCTTTTTGCCTTGAGATCTTCCATGTTACATTGAAGATAAGTTATCAATTAATCATTCAATATGTCTATGTGTTGTTTGATTCTATCTTGTTCTTGTCTTTTGTTTAACATGCTAGGCTAGATTTATCTTGTGTTTGCTTAGATCTAATGAAACCTAGCTATTGATTATTGGTTATTAGTGTGTTATTAGTTGTATTGGATGATTGTTCATCTATGTTAGGCTTAAGAAAACTAGCTAACTTCCTATTCGGTAACTTGCTTGAACGTCTTAAGAAAAATGAACCAATGCGTACTAAGGTTTTTATGGTTGTATTTAATGCACAAGCGAATTCTAGTGATCCCATGTTAGGAGCTCCTAGCCGGCTCGACATAGGAGTGAAGTAGGAGCTTGTAGAGTTGGGGAAGTACGTACGCCACCCCACGATTGGTATTAAGGAATACACCCGTCATCCACGCGATTAATGCACACTAATTAACCGGTAAAAGATAGTTAGGGAGTAAGGAAATCTAAGTAAACACATTTCTCTCCACATAAGTTTCACCACCTTTTCATTTTCTGTTATTTTATTTTATTTGCATTCGTAGTTATTTGGGTTAGTTGACTAGCAACTAATTCCGCCCACTCTTTCAAACCCGAGATTTTACTTGCTTTCATAAAAAAATATAAAAACATAAAAAAAGAATCTTCTCTCACCCTTAGACCTATTAGAGTAGTTTTTCATACCTAACGAACACTATTCCCTGTGGAGAACGATCAATCCCCCGTACTTACCACTACACTATACTACATCGGTCAGGTACACTGCCTGGTGGGGTTGTAAGCCTCTTGAGATCCCTTGAGAGGTAAAACCTGTTGTAAGGTCGCAAAACCACGCATCAAGTTTTTGGCGCCGCTGCCGGGGAATAGTTATTGTTTAGGTTGAATTTTTTATTTTATAGGTCTACTCACTAGATTCCTTTCTAGTGAGATTTTTATTTTATTTTTCTAGGTTTTCTTTAGTCTATCTATTTTCTTCGTTTCTTTGTTCGTAACCATTACCATTCGACATCATGGAAGATGGTAATATCCTTAATCCCAACAACCCACCACCACCTCCTAGAGCCCGTACTTTAGGAGAGTACTCCCGTCCTAGCCACCATGGCTATCGAAACACCATTGAGCTCACTCAAGGAGCCAATGTCACTCCCTTGCGATCCGACACCATCCGGTTGGTGCAAAGCGGATGCGCATTCCATGGACTTCGTTCTGAAGATCCTAATCAACATCTCAAGGACTTTCTCAAAATCGTTGATTCTATAGACCTTGATGTTGCCACTCGAGAGACGACCCGACTGCGTCTCTTTCAATTCTCTCTGCGGGACCAAGCTAGTCAATGGCTAGAGCGTCAACCCGCAGGATCCATCACCTCTTGGGATGATCTCACCACTCGTTTCCTTGCTCAGTTTTTCCCACCGGGAAGAACTACCAAGCTAAGGAATGATATCTTGATGTTCCAACAACGTCAAGGCGAAACCCTCTACGAGGCATGGACTCGATTCAAGGACTTACTCCAAAAAGTCCCTCACCATGGCTTAGAACTTTGGCTCCAAGTCCAAATCTTCTATGACCATATCAATCTCTCCACGAGGCAAACCATTGACCAAGCGGCTGGTGGTAAGCTACGTGATCTAAGTGCGGAACAATCATGGGCTCTCCTAGAAGATCTTACTCTTTATGACAACGAAAGTTGGAATGATCCCCGTGATTTGAATAAAACGGTCAAGGCAATATCTTTGCCTTCGAACAATTCAAGCACTTCCGACCGTAGGATCATAGAACTTGAAGACCAAGTCAAGTTTCTCATGAAATCCTACGAGGCTCCTAAACCTTCAAGCCAAGTGAACAAAATCACTTCTTCATGTGAATTATGTAGTGGTCCCCACGACACTCGTGATTGCATGGAACTCCCCGAACAAGCTTTTGCGGACTACGCATCCTCGCGAACCGACGGAGCGGGAGATAAGTGGTACACTTTCAAACCCGAGCCAAACCCCTACGGTGATACATACAACCCCTCATGGAAAAATCACCCGAACCTTAGGTGGAAACAAAACCAAAACGCATAACAAACCAATTCTTCCAACCCACCTAATCGTTTCCAATCAAGCGGTTCCAACTCGAACCGTACTTTCAACAACAATCCCTCCGGCAATGGTAGTACCAATAACTTTGAAGGATTGATATCCCAATTTATGGCATCTCAAGAAGCTCGTTTAGCCAAGTTTGAAGCCGATTTCAAACAAAAACAAAGCGAGATGACCAATAAGATTGACACTTTGTTGAAAGCCCTCAATGACCGAGAAATGGGAGCACTCCCTAGCAACACGGTCAAGAACCCGAAACTAAACGTCAACGCCATCTCGTCGGTTTCGTCTCCTAGTTCTTGTCCACAATATTATTCGGTCAATTCCATGAGCACGTGTTTCAAACAAACCCAAGTCGTTCCAAATGACCAAGAAGTTATGACATCCAAATTGGTCAACAACATAGTTGAAACACCTCTCACTCAAAACCTTGACGAAGAACTCAAGGAGCTCCACCTTGAAAGTCCGGTTGTTGATGTGTTGGATGAGAAGAAGCTCAAGTTAGGCGAAAAAGAGACCGCCTTCGTTCAAAACAAGCTACCTAAGAAATTAGATGATCCGGGCTTATTTGTTCTACCTTGCAAGATCGGTAATTCGGAGGCTTATGACACATTAGCCGATCTTGGATCAAGCCTTAACCTACTTCCGTTACCTCTCTACACCTCTTTAAAACTAGGAAAACTTGAAGAAACCGAGGTGATAATTGGTTTAGCGGATGGGAGTGTTGCTTACCCGGTTGGAGTAGTCAAAGACGTGTTAGTACACATAGGAAAACTAACCATTTTAGCCGATTTCCACGTCCTTGATATGGTTAGCGACCCTACATGCCCCTTGTTGATAGGTAGAGGATTTTTAGCGACCGCTAGTGCTATGATTGATTGTAAGGAATCTAAGATAGCGGTAGGAGAAGGAGATACTTGGTCAGTCTATGATGTGAAGAAACATGCCTATGATACTAGTAATGAACCAACACCCCATTGGTTAGAATTAAATAGGAGACCATCTAGATATGGACCTTGGATCGATAGAGACTTCATAGGACCCCAACGCCCATTTTTCCTAGAAGAGGACTTTGTTAACCGAACACATACGGTAGAGCAACTCTTGGCTAGGGACACCGAATTGGATCCATTTGAAGACCCTCTAGTTTTTAGGAAGATGATTGATTTCCTAGGAGTTTTGCCAATTAACCTAGGGATGAATAAGTGGAATTGTGAGGACGATGATCATAAGTGGGATTGGGACAAACCACCCAAAGATGGAGATGGGTCATGGCATATTAAGATGACATTGTATGACCCAGATGGAGAGAAGTTTGAAAAGATATATCGTACTAAGCGGACCAATAGAAAACTTCAATCCAAGCTTAACCCTAAAGACGTCCTCGATGACGAGCTTACTTACATAGGGTAGCGTGACTTTGAGTCTAGCTACAAGACTCGTTAATAAAGAAAAGCGCTTCTTGGGAGGCAACCCAAGCTTTATTTGCTTTGTGTGTTTATTTGTTTGTTTGATTTTATTTGTTTCCGTATGTATGTTTAAATTTTATTATTATTGATTCATGTTCAAAACTAATTTGTGAAAATGCTTTATTTTGTTTTTAACTTCGTCTTAACTACATATAAAGGTATTTTGCAAAAGTTAAGTGTAAGAGAAATCCAAATCGGTTTATTAGAACACAAATAAACATGAATCATAATAATAATAAATTAACATACATATTAGTATTTGTTTGAGTCAAATGCTTGTATCGAGTCATAATGATGTTTTGCAGGAATTCCAGGAAGTAAGGTGTAGGTTTTTCCAAAAATTTTCCGGAAACGTAACATGAGAATTCTGTCAGATTGTTTCTGACGGCGTCAGGATTTACAACCTGACGGCGTCAGGTTTAATTTTCTGAAAATTTTTGAAAGTTTTGTTTTCATAAAAAGTTTTTATTAAATCTATAACTTATAATCTCCAGGAATCTGCAAAATTATCATTCCACGAGCATTATATCCTTATATATAGAGTTTATCCCGCCGATGTTATGCAGGTTTTCGTGTTTGTTTTCTCAGGTTTAACAGGTTATTTTGGACAAGGAAAAGTTTGTGGAATCAAGCTATTGGTGATGCATTAGTCTTGGAGCTTTTACATTCTCTTGGAAGAAGATTTAACCATGTTACTTCATTATCCACCGAACGAATCAGGGGAGTATTTGATTTCATTCTTTTACCTTTATGCTTTTACATCTTGTTATTTGAACATTGGGGACAATGTTCATCTTAAGTGTAAGGGGGGGTAAAAGTACGATTAGAGAATGCTATTACGCTTGATTTTTGTTTGTTTAATGGTAGATGTGTAATAAAACTGAGATAAATACCTGTTAGGGCAATTTTAGTGCCAAATTTAAAATTTTTTACAACATATAGGAGTGAAACTTTAGTTCTAATAAGCGTCTCATGGATAGGAGTTATATGACTAGCACAAAAACCGTACCACTAAAAAATTTTCCACCCCCAAATATGTGAGGTTCGCCCCTAGAATTGGTAGGAAAAGCATTTATGCTATGATGTGTGTACCGGTAGCACTTAGATTCTAGAACTCGCGTTAGGACCATTCCGAGGCCACAAGTGAGACTACATTCGTGTAGTTAGATTTACTACATGATAAGAGGCATTAGGATTAACCTATTGTTTTACACCTGTGTTTTTGTTATAATTACATTGGCTACATTGGTCAAGTAATTCTCCCACACCCTTTGCGTTGTACTCATTTTTAGTACACGATACCCCTAGTACACCCCTCAGAGCCTATCTTTTCGTTTCGAACTTTAAGCATTTTACTTAAAGAAAGAATTTGTTTACACCCCACTAAAATGTACACCCAAATCGCCTTAGCCCACCTTGTATGCACTCATCTTTAGTGCATTATTGTGACAACATTTGTTTAAACCCAAGTTAATTATCTAATTGATTACATGGTTGCTAAGTCGAGTCATATCCTTGTACATATTGTTTTGGGACGATTGGGACTCATGGGTAAAGTACTAGTGTAATGGAGTAATGGGGAAGAACATCATTTATTACCCCCATATGTGCTAAATATTTTAAAAGTACTCCAAGTGTTTTAATTATCTTAATTCGAGTCATTAGAATAGTTATTTGTAAAGTTATGTAAAAGTTCAAGTGTAAGGGGAATGCAACGCCCCTATGATGTATTATTTTGGATGGTAGGGCAAGAGTGTATGAAAAAAAAAAAAAAAAATCAAGAAAAATACAAAAAAAAATGAGAAAAAGAAAAGTAGAAAAATCATACGGACTACCATCCCGTTTCATTTTATGTTTATTTTATGTTTTTGTTATTTTCTTTCATTAGCTTAAATCGAGTCGAGTCTTGGCTTAGCAACATTGTATAGTACATGTAATTAATCAAGATCTTTAACTCGCCACCAGTAAAATATCCCTTATCCAACAAAACCGTGTTTATCATATCCCTACACCTAACGTTATAACCCATTTAAAAGCCCTCTTTGATAGTTTATCTTAGGTGCTTACGCCTAGTGGAGGAGGTTTTTGATCCTTTCCCAAGCCTATGGTAATCTATTTGCTATGACAGGTAGTGAGAGATATTATCCGTTTTCATTTATGAGATTTATTTTGATGACACTTGAGAGATGTGAGTATCTAAACACTACTTGTGAGGTGCTAGTTTGTAATCTCCGTGCTTATTATGATTAAAGTGGAACGACTATTTGTTGCAATTACTTTTATATTAGTATTAAATGACCCATAACTTGTATTTTGATTAGAATAAAAGCGCATTTGCTTGAGGACAAGCAAATCTCAAGTGTAAGGGTATTTGATGAAGCGAAAAGTGTACCGCTTTTAAGGGGTCATTTAAGCCCTAAATCGTATTTATTTGATCAAATATCGCCCTAAATCGTTCCTTTTGTCATTTTAGGTACTTTTGAGGAGAAATCTGGAAAAGGAGGCATTTTGGACGTTTTTGGAGCATAAAAGTGAAGAAAACGACAAAGTCTCAAAATCGGCTGAAAATTACCTTTGACGGCGTCAGGATTATCCCCAGACGGCGTCATGGCTTGGCAAGAAAAAGGTGGATGTGAAAATTACTCATGATAAGCCAGAGAAATTTGCATGGAAATCTGACGGCGTCACCCTTTAATCTGATCAAGGTCGTCACGGCTTAATTTAAAGAGGGACGGCGTCAAGCCATAATCTGACGGCGTCAAGCCTTGATAAGCCAGAACGGATTTTGGAGGTCTAAAGAGGGACGGCGTCAGGAAGGCCATCCGGGAACCCTAAAAGCGGCGAGGTGACGGCGTCAGAATCTACAACGTGACGCCGTCAGACCTTAATCTCTATATATAGTTTTGCAATTTTTTGTCATTAGTGTGGAACTTATTGAGGAACTTTGTGTGTAAGAACCCTAAGACGATTTTAGCAGCTTCTTCAAGGCTTTTTGCCTTGAGATCTTCCATGTTACATTGAAGATAAGTTATCAATTAATCATTCAATATGTCTATGTGTTGTTTGATTCTATCTTGTTCTTGTCTTTTGTTTAACATGCTAGGCTAGATTTATCTTGTGTTTGCTTAGATCTAATGAAACCTAGCTATTGATTATTGGTTATTAGTGTGTTATTAGTTGTATTGGATGATTGTTCATCTATGTTAGGCTTAAGAAAACTAGCTAACTTCCTATTCGGTAACTTGCTTGAACGTCTTAAGAAACATGAACCAATGCGTACTAAGGTTTTTATGGTTGTATTTAATGCACAAGCGAATTCTAGTGATCCCATGTTAGGAGCTTCCTAGCCGGCTCGACATAGGAGTGAAGTAGGAGCTTGTAGAGTTGGGGAAGTACGTACGCCACCCCACGATTGGTATTAAGGAATACACCCGTCATCCACGCGATTAATGCACACTAATTAACCGGTAAAAGATAGTTAGGGAGTAAGGAAATCTAAGTAAACACATTTCTCTCCACATAAGTTTCACCACCTTTTCATTTTCTGTTATTTTATTTTATTTGCATTCGTAGTTATTTGGGTTAGTTGACTAGCAACTAATTCCGCCCACTCTTTCAAACCCGAGATTTTACTTGCTTTCATAAAAAAATATAAAAACATAAAAAAAGAATCTTCTCTCACCCTTAGACCTATTAGAGTAGTTTTTCATACCTATGGTGGGGTTGTAAGCCTCTTGAGATCCTTTGAGAGGTAAAACCTGTTGTAAGGTCGCAAAACCACGCATCATCAACCAAACCAAGGATCTTCACCAGGTGAACTATTATCAGCCCTATGATTTTCTTAATCAAAACCAGGCTGAGGCAAATGAAGTCATGAAAGAGAAATTAGCAAAGCAACATGTTCCTCTTGTACTAATTGCTCAAACACCAACACCTGTACCAGTGAAAACACAATCATCATCATCCTCCACTCAGAATTACATGCAACAACAATACGTTCCACAAACTGCTGTCATACCACAACAACAATTCTACCCACAACAACAAGAAGTTATTCCACACCAACAACATCAACAATTCCAAGAACCAGATTTCACTGACAATGATGAGTCTACTGCTGCTTTGAATCAAGCATTTGCTTTTCTGACAAAGGCATTCCAAAGACGCTATTCCACACCAACTAACAACAACAAAAGGATTTCATTAAACACTCGCAACAGGCAGATTGCACAGCCGAGTTTTAATATGGGTTAACAAGGACAAATGGTTGGGGTTATTGGGAATCAACAAGGATATGCTACCAGATTTCAGATAGGTAATCAAGGGCAGTATGCAGGGAATCAGATGGGTCAGTATGCAGGGAATCAGATGGGTCAAGTTGTTGGAAATCAGAGGGGTCAGAATGTTGGTAACCAGATTTGGAATGTTGCTGCTCCAGTTGCTGGGAATTATGAAAATGTGAATCAGGGTAATCTAGTAAAGTTTTTCAACTGTCAGGGAGTCGGTCATATGGCAAGGAACTGTCCCACCAAGCCGAAAAGAAAGACCTAGCTTATCTGCAGAAAGCAGTGTTGTTGGCACAAAAGGAAAAGGTAGGGTTTCAGTTGAATGCAGAAGAAAATGATTTTATGGCTCTCATGGATGATATGGAAGACATAGAAGATATTGATGCAAACTGCATATCTGATGTTGCTGCGTGTGTCGTTGCGGTTTAGCAGTTTTAATGCCTACTCAAGTTTTAAATTTATATTTAGCCGACTTATCAATAACACACACACCTAACGAGCAGTGTACCCGGTCAGTATGAATATAATGGTAAGTAGAGTGTCGATCACTAAGAGTGGAACGTATTATCTAGTTATTTTAATCAGTATTTTAATATTCTAACGCAAGGGGGTTTCAGCCTGAGAGACTGGCACGATTTGGTTGCAATTAAATAATAAACTAAACCAATAGGCACGAATCAGCAAGTAGCACACACGTACACAGATAAATACTCGAGACAATAAGAGGGCTGTCCTTATGATTAAGTAGTTTGTCACTTGTTTTATTGATAGCTTTATATGAAGTGTATGTAGTTAATCCTTTCTCGTTGGTCCTATTCTTATCGGCGAGTAAACCCTTAATGATTACTTATGTCTAAAAGTTATTCCTAAGTGATCAATTTAGTAACAACCGTGGGAGTGCAACCTTTCAATTGCCACATTATACAAGCCACTAATAAACACAGAGGTTATCAATGCACTAATAAGTAGTAACCAAAGACATCAACATATAAACTTTAATTGATGGGAAAGCAATATTAAAGGGAGTGCAATCTTTCCGTTGTCACATTACACAAGCCACCAATCCTGATGAATTAAAGTTTACTAACACAATAAAACAAAACTACTTAATGAATTAAACACATGCAGCACCTTCTTACAGCTCTTGTATCTTTGATTTGGGTGTGTCTTGTGCTGCTGCCTTGACTGAATTCGTCCTAGGTTTTCTTCTGTTCTTCGGTCTTCGGTATTATATGGTACGTCCGAAATTCGTCTGGTCTTGGGGTATTTATAGTTTCTGTCTGAGGGTGAGATGCGGCGCATCTAAGGAGTAGATGCGGCGCATGTACTTAACTTCGCGTGGGGTCCAAGATTATAATATTCAGGAATATTCGTACACCGCCAGAAGATGCGGCGTAACTCATTTATAGATGCGGCGCATGTCCTCTTGAATCTTGGATCGTATCTGGTGAGATCTTGATAGTGATGCGGCGCATGTCATGAGTGAGATGCGGCGCATCTGGAGCAGATTTGACTTGGTCTTGTCCATTTCAGTAGACTCTTCACTTTATGCATGTTTTGCTCCATAATTAGTCCAAAATCGCCAAGTTTCACCAAATGCTTGTTTTCAACTGAGAATTACAAAAGTAAACGATTAAGTATCAATCCTCATACATAATATAATAAAACAAGTCAATTTAATAGGATAAATGATAGTAATAAAATATACTTATTTGAGTTCATCAATATCCATGGAAAATCTTCAGGAGGCTAAGTATGACACGGATTCTGACTCACCTCCTGTTTATGACAACAATGCAGTCTCTGAGGTACCATCATTCAATACATGTCACAATAATGAAATATTTAATATGTCACCTCATGAGGAACAGCATCCTGCAACTCCAGCACCCACTTATGATACATATATGGATACGCCAAGCAGTAGCAATATTGATTTGGCAACTCCAGATATGAATCCTAATGGAGGCTTCGAGTCACAACATGGTGAGAATGATGAGGAAACTCGTGCTCTCTTTGAATCATTATTGAACAACTGTAGTATTGAAATTGAGAAAGTAAAAAAGGTCAATCGCGATGTTAAGGCCGCAAATGAGAAAATGACCGCTGAGCTTGAGAGGTATAAGAAAAATGAAAAAGATTTTGAATTTCATAAAACACGACAGTCAGAATTAGAAACTGGTTATAAAAACTCCATTTTAAGTGAAAAACAATTGCAAATCAAGTTTGACATACTTGATGTTAACTTGAACATGAAAATAAAATCCTTAAACACGGAAGTTTGAGATTTGAAAAACCAACTTTCTAAACAAAAATCAACTTGTTCTGATCTTGAAAAAGAAAAGAAACAGTTGAAAGCAGATTTTTCAAAACCCGAAAATGATCTTCTTGATGAAATCATTGAGAAACAAGAAACAATTAAAAAGTTGGAAGATTTGCTTGTGAAAACGGGTCATTCTGCTCACACAATTCATATGCTAATTAAAGATCCAAACCTGCTTTTGCATACATTGAAGAAAATGGCTATCGGTTGTGAAAACCCTTATACACTCAAGAAAGCTCAGAAAGAACAAAATGTTTTGTACAATGGTAATGTGATATTTGCTAAACATGATCCTCCCGATGTTCGGGATTCTGATAAAACGATTGAGCTTGCTGAAGAGAGTAGAATCAAAATGAAACAAAAGAACACAGAGATAAAACCAATTGATTATAACAAACTCAACATACTTTCTGGAGTAAATTTTGTTCAACAAAAACAAACACCGAAGGTTTCCAAAAAACCAGTTGTTTTGACAAAACAAAAAGTTGTTTCTAAAAATCTTTCAAACGTGGAACAAATGTCTTCAAGCAACCCTTTTAACACAAGTGAAGCTAGAAGATGTTTGGATGATCTTAAAAAGAGAGTGGAAACACTTCAAAGTATTGTTGCATCCAAAACAAATATTAGTATCAACAACTGGCATTCAAGCTTTCATCTTGAACTGAAAAAGGTGTTTGAAACAGAAATTACTACTCCACTAAATGCAATTCATGCGAGAGTAATTCATGTTGAACAAGCAATTTTAAAAGAAACAGCCGACTTTGTCAAGGACCACAAATCCCTGGTTAAGGAAGCTAATGAAAACATTGAATACATCAAAGTTTTGGAAAACCTTCATGATTCTCTCTTCGAAGCAGCTTTGTCGACCGATATTATGTCCATCATTTTACAAACATATTCTGTTGAAGACGATGAAAGACTCCGAGCTGAGACTTCTGCAATTGTTTTAAAATATGAAAATGCTCTTGCTAAACTTGAAAAAGAAAACGTATCATATTTTAAACAACTTGATAGAAAAACCGAGGAATGCAAGTATGACAAATTGTCGTATGAGCGTGCCTACAAGAACATGAAAGAGCAAAACAATCTTTTGAGGTCTCAGCTGGAAAGTCAAAAAGGGAAGGGTGTGGAAACTAAGTTTGCAAAACCATCGACTTCGGACAAACCGGTTGTTAAACCAAAAATGTCAATTTCTCAAATTGTTCCAAAAGTCGATGTGAAAAATGATTTGTCAAAACCAGTCACTCCAACACCCTTGCCTAAGCAACATGAAAAAATAAAATGTGTTGATAAAGGGAAAGCAGTTGTCGAAACACCAAATGTGATAGCACCTGGCCTTTATAGGATTAGTACCACTATTGCGTCTGCCTCTACATCTCAAACATATAGGGCAATAGACAAGAGCGTTAAAGATAATCCAAAAGAGTCTAGGAATGCTAAAACAACTTCTCAGGACAACAAGATAAATCCTAATGTGTGTGCCTTACCTTCTACAGGATTAGAAAGCACCTCTAGGAGCAGCAGACTACAGCCTAGGAGCAATACAAGGAACAATAGAGTCTCGCCTGTCTCTGAGAGTAGATGCAAGAATAAAAATGAAGAAGTAGAAGAACACCCTAGGAATTTATCGCTTTCTAATAAGAAACATATGTCATCTGGATGTAATGTTAAAAGTACTGTTTCTAGTGCATGTAATGACTCTGTTTGCTTAATGTGCAAGAAATCGTTAGCTAAAAATGCTTGTGATGATAATGTTTCTCAAAATGTGAATGATATGCTTGAACAGAAGGATGTTCCTCCAGGAACTAGTGCTAGATCTAAATATATAAAAACATTAATTGCAGGATGTAGGTCAACCACTAGTAGTCAATTACCTAGGAACTATCTTAAGTTGTGTATATGGAACCAACGGGTTGAGAATTCATACTCGTGAATGGCAAATTGAAAGCGGTTCCAAAAGAACCAGTAGAAACCTTCTATGAGTGTGATTCAGATGTTACCTCTAACCTCATGGAACCAAATGTTAAACGGTTTCCAAATGCAAAATCTTCTGTTCTTCGCAGGTTACCGAAATATGTCTTTGGATCGTCAACTCGGCTTGCTCCAAGCACATGACCGAGAATCTAAAGCTACTGACCAACTTCGTATGGAAGTTCATGGGAACTGTACGCTTTGGAAATGATTATGTAGCAGCTATTCTGGGTTATGGAGATCTACAGTTTGGGAATTACTTAATCACTCGAGTTTACTACGTCGAAGTGTTGGGACACAACTTGTTTTCAGTCGGACAGTTTTGTGATGCAGATTTAGAGGTTGCATTTATGAGAAACACTTGCTTCGTTAGAAATTTGGTTGGAGGTGATCTCTTAACTGGTAATTGTGGCACCAACCTATATGCTATCGGCATCAACCAAATGGCCTCTTCATCACCAATTTGTATTATGACAAGAGCATGCAAAACAAAGTCCTGGCTGTGGCATAGAAGATTATCCCGTCTCAATTTTGACACCATCAACAAACTAGCCAAAGACAACATCATCAACGGACTTCCTAAGTTCAAATACACCAAGGATCACCTATGTTCATCATGCGAACAAGGTAAAAGCAAAAGGGCAACATATAAACCTAAACCCGTACCTAGTTCGGAAGCTAAGTTACATATGTTGCACATGGACTTATGTGGCCCAATGAGAGTTGAAAGCATTAATGAGAAGAAATATATCCTTGTTATTGTCGATGACTATTCAAGATATACATGGGTAAAGTTTCTGAGGTCAAAAACGAAGCACCAGGCATCATCATCACCTTTCTGAAGCGAATTCAAGTCCTACTTCAAGCTCCAGTAAGGACTGTAAGAACAGATAATGGCACGAAATTCACAAACCATGAGTTAAGAACTTACTTTGAAGATGCTGGAATCACACATCAGACATCGGTTGTTAGAACTCCACAGCAGAATGGGGTAGTAGAAAGAAAAAAATAGAACTCTTGTGGAAGCTGCTCGCACAATGCTGATTTATTCTAGTGCACCACTATTCTTATGGGCTGATGCTGTTGCCACTGCTTGTTTCACTCAGAACCGTTCCCTAATCCATCCAAGATTCAATAAAACCCCATACGAACTAGTGAATAACAGAAAACCGGATATCTCTTACCTTGACGTGTTTGGCGCTTTGTGTTATCCAACAAATGACAGAGAAGATCTGGGAAAGTTGAAAGCTAAGGGTGATATTGGAATCTTCATTGGTTACTCATAAAACTCGGGGGCATTCAGGGTGTATAACAGAAGAACTAAAAGGATAATGGAGACGATGAATGTGAAGTTTGACGAGATTTCACAGATGGCTTCTGAGAGACTCGCTCTAGAACCCGCGCTTAACCCGATGGCTTCTAATCAAAACAGATTAGGACCCGCACCAAACGTTCAGACTTCTGGACATATTAGTTCAGGACTCGTACCTCAAGGAGCTCAGTCAACTAACAATGAAAAACTGACAGAACAAGAACAGGGAAATTTCTTCGAGTTTATGTTTGATGAATACTATGGTGGAACTTCGACAACTGCATCACAACAACATTCCGCTGCACCCGCTCAAAACCATCAACCACCACCACCACAAGATGCATCGACAACAATCGAAGCTGACGTACCAAATCCCTCAACGTCATCAACATCTACTCCAGAAACTCCAGTAATTGAAATTGTTCTACCAAGAGTTGATGAGCAAAATCAAAACACACCATTTCAAGAAGAACCAAACCAAAATGATGCTGTGTTAGAAGAAGAAGTATTCGAAAACCCATTTGCTACGGATTCGGCTGAATCATCTTCAAGATTACAAGAACCATCTAACACACATACGTTAAATCCACGGTACCCTTCTACGTTACAATGGACTAAAGACCATCCAATATAACAAGTAATTGGTGAACCTTCAAGGCCAGTTCAGACGAGAAAACAACTCGCCACCGACCCCGATATGTGCATCTACGTTTGCTCAGTCAGCTTAAAAGATCCAAAGAACATTCGGGAGGCGATGACAGATAATGCATGGATAGAACCGATGCAGGAAGAACTTCTTCAATACCAGTTACATGACACTTGGGAATTAGTTCCAAGACCAATTGACAAACTTGTCATTGATCTAAAGTGGTTATGGTAGAACAAAAAGGATGAAGAAATGACTGTGATTCACAACAAAGCTCGTCTCGTGTCTAAAGGATTCAGACAGGAAGAAGGGATAGATTTTGAAGAGTCATTCACGCCAGTAGCAAGACTTGAGGCAGTCAGGATATTCTTAGCATATGCAGCTCACAAAAACATCACAATCTATCAGATGGACATCAAGACAACATTCTTGAATGGAACTCTAAAAGAAGAAGTGTATGTGAGTCAGCCAGATGGATTCATTGACAAAGAACATCCAGACTACGTCTACAAGCTAAAGAAAGCCATTTATGGTTTAAAACAAGCTCCAAGGGCGTAGTATGACGAACTATCATCTTTCCTGATCCAAAACAATTTCACCAAAGGAACAGTTGATCCTACCTTGTTTACAAGAAAATAAAAAGATGACATTTTGATTGTTCAGATTTACGTGGACGACATTATCTTTGGGTCCACTAATCCGAAACATTCAAAACATTTTGAAAATCTCATGAAAAGCAAATTTGAAATGTCCATGATGGGGGAACTAAAATTCTTTCTTGGTTTACAAATACATCAATCCCAACGTGGTATTTTTATTAATCATGGTAAATATACAATTGAGATTTTGAAAATGTATGGAAAATTGTGACTCTGTTGGTACTCCAATGGTCACTTCACCAAAAATAGGTGTTGATCTATTTGGGAAACCCATTGATCCGAAGAAATATTGGAGCATGATTGGTTCTCTCATGTACCAAACTGCTAGTCGACTCGATATTCATTTTGTTATTTGCTTATTAGCACGGTTTCAGGCAAGGCCTACCGAACTTCACCTCCAAGAGGTCAAACGGATCTTTCGGTACCTACGAAGAACCATTAACATGGTACTTTGGTATCCGAAGGATTCCGAGTTTAAACTAATAGCATTTTCAGATGCGGACCATGCAGGTTGCCAAGTTACAGCAAAAAGTACATCAGGCGGAGCACAATTTTTGGGTGAAAAACTAGTAGGCTGGTCATCAAGGAAACAAGATTGTGTTGGGAATTATGATACGAATCAAGAGAAGACAACTTAGGTCTGGTAGTATATCAGAGTTAGGTCTGTCTTTGTAATTAGGTCTGGTAATGCAAAGTTAAGTCTGGTAGTATGTTTAAGTCTGGTTGACTTATAATGTTAAGTCTGGTCGTGAAGTTAGGAAAGTCTGTTAGAGATAAGTTAGGAAAAGATACAAAATGTGTAAGTATCTTTATAGAAGATTTGTGAATATCTTCTTAGTCGGTTAGTATTAGGGTTTCCTTGTGTTATAAAAGGATCCCTAAAGATTGTTAGTTCTGTGTGTGAGTTGTACGAGTTCACTATTGTGATTAAAATCAATATACGAAGTTAGTGATATCTCTGTGTGTGTTCTTCATTGTTCTTGTTAAGATTCCGCATTAACATCAACAATTACCTAGGGTTTCTCACTTAGATTGGTTTGGATTTATCCTAACCATCTACTAGGTATTCAAAACTACTTAGAGATCCACTTACAATTCGTGGACCAACAAGTGGTATCAGAGCAAGGCGAGAGACTCTGAATTCGAAGAACACTTAATCTCAAAAACCTAATTCTCACTCAAATCACCCTACACAATGTCTGAATTCGATAAGCCTGTTAACACTGAAACTTTCTCAATCCATAATAGTGAGGATGAGAAATCAAACCATGAAGATGAAGGAAAAACTGAAACCAGTAACTCCCAAACACAACAACAACCCATCCCTTCCACAACCACAATCTCAAACATAAAACTTCCATTACTGAAAAGAGAAGAGTATGATATATGGGCCATGGAGATGGAACATTATCTGGAGTACATTGATAGTGATGTATGGAAGGTTATTCAAAAGGGAAATTCTAAGAAAAGAATTTCACAAGGGAATGATGGGCAGATCAGAATAATGCCACCAGTATCTGCTGAGGAGATTAGGGCTGTGGAGAAGGAAAAGAAGGCCAGAACCTTGCTTCTTATGGATATTCCTAAGGAGCATCTACAAAGGTTTCATGGCATCCTTGATGCTAAGGAGATGTAGGAGGCTATCAAGAAACGATTTGGAGGCAATGCAAACTCCAAGAAGATGCAAAAGGCTATTCTTAAACAGCAATTTGAGACATTCAGTGTTTCAAAGACTGAAGGTTTGGAGAAGGGCTATGACAGATTTCAACATCTGTTAACATAACTGGAAGTTCATGGTGCAGCAGTTTCAAATGAGGATGCAAACCACAAGTTTCTTAGATCTTTACCATCAGAATGGGGCAATGTATCTGTGGCGATGAGGATTAAGGAGGAAGTAGATTCAATGACACCTGATGACCTATACAATAATCTCAGGATGTTTGAAAGGGACATCAGTAACAACACTCAGGCTTCAACCAGTTCATCAAATGTTGCTTTTGTGTCACAAAACAAAAGCAGTACTTACAAGGTTAAATCTGGTAGTGTTAGGTCTGGTATCTATGAAACTCCTTCAAGTGAAAGGTTTGCTTCAAGTTTTACTGATGAGGTGATACATTCTTTCTTTGCCAACCAAACGGAAGATGAAAGCTTTATTAGTGAAGACCTAGAACAGATTAATGATGCTGAAGTTGAGGAGATGGACATAAAATGGCACATTGCCATGGTTGCTTTAAGGGTCAAACGATTTCAGAAGCAATATGGGAGGACCATCAACTTCAACAACAAATCACCAGTGGGATACACAAAGAGGACAGTTGAATGCTATAACTGTCACAAGCATGGACATTTTTCAAGAGATTGTCCAGAGAAGAAGCCTGTTGATGGGAAAAGAGATGATGATGGGAAGATGGAAAAGAATCAGATGAGCCTGCTGACAATGGAAGCTGGAGGAGTCAACTGGGGTGAGCATCCAAGAGTGAATGAGGAGTCTGATCATGCTCTCATGGCCATTGGTAATGAGGTATCATTATGCTCTAAATTATACACTGACTCATATAATCATGTTAAGGCTTTATGTGATGAGCAGCTAGAACAAATAGGTGACCTAGAAGTAAATCTATTAGCACATAAAAATGCTGTAAAAACATTAGAGGCACAAAAGGTCACCCTTCAAAACCAACATGCTGCTTTAAATGAAAAACTATACTTTCAAGCTAATAAAATATATGAACAAGATGAAAAGCTTAAAAGGTATAGACAATTGGGCCTTAAAATTCAGAAGGAGAGAGATGAGTTGAGAAAAAGGGTAGATCAGTGGAACAATTCAAATAATAACCGGTTTAAGTGTTGGGATTCTCAAATTAAGTCAAATAAAAAATGTGGCTTAGGATATGAGGAAAATGAGAATAAGGTGTTGGGTACGCTTCTCGCACCAAAATGTGATAACATATGTGTGATTACATTAGTTATCTTATTTGCCACAAACACATGGACTAGAACCGTCAATATTGTAAAGTCATGTGTTTTGGCTCTATATATACACCTCCTAGACTTCACTAGGAGGGTTGAAGCTTGTGTGTGTTTTTACATTTTCTTATTATCAATAAAATCATCAAGTTTTCCTCTTTATTCTTCTCTACTTTCTCTCTCTAACCTTCACCATGAAGATGATGATCTTTCATCATCCAAGGCCTCCCGATTCACAATATGTCAACCAAAACACGATCCATCAATTGGTATCGGAAGCCACGGTATTAGTTTTGGTTGTTTTGCGTGAATTTTTTCTTGTCAAATTCGTATTTATTAGTGGTTCAGATCTGCTTTTGAATCTGTTTTTGAAATACTGGTCAATATTTTATCAACTTTTTTGTTTTTGAAATACTGGTCAATATTTTATCAACTTTTTAAGTGTATCTGGTCCATTTTTTAGTCCATATACATCTTTATCATTTGTTTGTGTGACTGATTTGATCATCCGTGAAGATTTGTGGTCGTTACTATAGTCAGAAACTGGTCAGATAAAACAGTTCGATTACTGGTCAGATTTACTGGTAATATTGGTCGGAAAACTGGTCTGAATATGGTCGGAAAACTGGTAAAATGAACTCGCCGGAAAAGTCATCGGAAAAATCGCCGGAAAATTCATCGGAAAGGTTTTTTCTCGCAATTGCTTGTAAAGCATTTGCGAGAAACCTTTTTTTTTCTCGCAATTCATCAGAATCTTCGGAATTGGTACTCGGTGTTTCCTTCTTTGTAAAAGTTTGTGAAACTACCTCGACTCGGAATTATTCTCATCTTTTGTATAAAAGTTTGAGAACGTGATCGAAATTGCGAAAATGCTTTTCGAAAATGGTTTTTTGCAATTCATTTTTCGAAAATGCGTTTCGCAATTGCTTTTCACAAATGCAAAGTTTTCTCGCATTTGCAAGTTTTCTCGCAAATGCAAGTTTTCTCGCAATTGCAAGTTTTCTCGCATTTGCCGGGTCAACAGGTCAACGGGTCAAACCTTTTCGCAATTGCCGGTCAACAGTCAACAGTCAACGGTCAACAGTCAAACTTATCAAAGTTAAAAAGAAATAAAAGAAAAGAAGAAGATGATGAACTGGTAAGACCAAAACCAAACATTATTCGACCCATATTGACTTCAGTGTTCTACATAACAAGTCCTTGACCAAGACCGACAAGTAAGAGCCTCAACCATAACCACTACCAGTCCTAATCCAACACAACCAAATCCATGACTATCCTAACCCATCTACACATATCTAAACCATGATCCAAACATAATTAATTTAACTACAAGACCTCAGTTTCATTTCTTTCATCGATATATCAGATCCTTATAAAGATCAAACAAACGAAAGAGTTCACATCATCGATCTATTTTCTTTTATGCTAAGCATCTTTCAATATACGAAAATTAAAGAAAGGACCAAACAATCTTGTTTCATCCTTCTTTGTGTTCGGTTAAAAGAAAATCAAAACACAACATATGAACCTACCATGGACCTTCATTGTTACAATAACTTGAAGACGAGACTTTATCTCTCGTTGCGGTGTGGTTGCAAGAGAAGACCTTCTCGTTGCGGTGTGGTTGCAAGAGAAGACCTTTTTCATTGTGGTGTGATTACAAGAAGAAGATATGTACTCTTCTCGTTGTGGTTTGTGTCCTTTTTTGAATCTGGTAGACGAACAGAGAATGAAGTCAGGAGGCGGATTTTTTAAGGAGGAGGCTGATTGTTTATGATAAGTGTGATTAGGGTAAATTGGAGTGATAAAGGGTATTTTATATCCGAAATTTTAGGTTTAGGTTGGTGTTGGACGAGTTTATTTCACGGGCTGGACTGGATTGGTGTTTATTATTTATGGGTTGAGCTTTATATCATATAAATTGATCTGGGCTGTTAATTGTTTATCATCAGTTGGGCCGGACATATTTAATGAAAAAGGAGGACCACGAATTTTACGAGTTATGTTGATTGTTTGGACTAATTTTTGATATTTTGGTTTGTTAATGGTTATTTTGTTGAGGCTCGTAATGACAAAGTTATAAATTTTCACGAGGATACGTTTTTGACAAGATCGGGATAAAACCATTATCATAGTTCACTTAAACCGTCAAAAGGCTAGTGTTGGGAATTGAACCGCAAGATGTGACTACGGGGTTAATTCTTTATTATTTATTTGAGGTTGAAGTGGGATATCACGGGTGCGTGTACTTAGTATCTTGAAGATATCGGGGTTGGTTGGATGCATGATTCTTCGAGATCCTTGTTCGAGCTTATAACCTTCAAAATGATTAAGACTTGAGTTATCTCGTTATACCTGATGTAAGGAGTTACGTTGTTATGCTCACAGTGTATAGCCATCACTTTAAAGGAGTTACGTTGTAGTGCTCAAGTGTCACACAAAGATGTGGATGATTCAAGATGAGTTCATATACAGTAAAGGATGGTTGGATGGGTATATGAAACGACCTATGCTTAAAGGAGTTACGTTGTAGTGCTCAGTATAGGTACTTAGTCAGACAATAGTGCAAGCTTAAGTCACAAGTTCGGGTTATTTTACTTCAGTCTCAAGTTCGCAATATTGGGTTTTCTCCATCAGTGGTCACTACAAAAAGCCGTCAGAATGATAATGGGGTCGGTAAAGAGTTACATGAGAAGAGTATGGAAGAGTAGAGATTTTATCAGCAGTTGATTCTCACGGGCTATTTATGGTACTTCACACATCTTCGCTTAATTGGACATACAGGGTGTACGCTGCCTCCGTTTCCATCGTAACCATAGTGTGTATGCTTCCGATTCCGCGAAGACATCGTGGGGGAAGAGAGAGTAGATGTGCTTTGACTTTTTTTGCATTTTTTGCGAAAACACTCTTTTTCCAGATGGATCTGCATTCAGGGGGAAGAAATGTGCACATCGGGGACGCATAACAGACTCACGTGATCGAGCTTACAACTTTATTACTACCGGAAGACGTCCGCAGAGATGATAAGTGGTTCAGTTTTGTGATTTTGGTGTACTCGTTTCAACTTTCGCAGGTTGTGATGTGCGAAGTAGCCTACTTATGTGAGAAGATCTTGCTAAATTTCTCGCATGTTACCCCCGAACGGGACTTCCGCATTGAGCATAATCGTTACTTAGTACTAGTCAGATTTGCGTGGTGTGGTTTACGATGTCATCTACAAATTCCGCTGCGTACTTACAACCTTCAAAAGTTAGAAGACGTGTTAACTACATCAAAGTTTCGAATCTGCTGAAGACGGTTGTCAGTTTGGGGGGAAGCTGATTCAGAAACTTCGCCAAAAGGAAGTATATGAAGAAGCCGTTAAAGACATGCAGCATGAATTGGGGGGAAGTTAATCCAATTCATGTTTATTACATCATTTGACTACAAGTGAAGAAAAGTTCTCAAGCCGAGGTACAAGATATAGACAAAGAGCGTCAACTGTAATCATCCTCAGCACATGAAGAGCTTATGAAGACCTTTCTTTATTTGTATTTTTTACTTGTAGGATATGATGTAAGTAATCCCATATGTTGCCACATTGGGGGAAGATTGTTGGGTACGCTTCTCGCACCAAAATGTGACAACATATGTGTGATTACATTAGTTATCTTATTTGCCACAAACACATGGACTAGAACCGTCAATATTGTAAAGTCATGTGTTTTGGCTCTATAAATACACCTCCTAGACTTCACTAGGAGGGTTGAAGCTTGTGTGTGTTTTTACATTTTCCTATTATCAATAAAATCATCAAGTTTTCCTCTTTATTCTTCTCTACTTTCTCTCTCTAACCTTCACCATGAAGATGATGATCTTTCATCATCCAAGGCCTCCCGATTCACAATATGTCAACAAAAACACGATCCATCATAAGGCTATATTTAAGAATAAAGAAGAGGACTATAATGATAAGCCTTTGTATAATAGGTTTGTTAAGACTGGTGACTTTAAGGGAGTACCACCACCTTTGAGTGATGACTATACTCCTCTTGAAAAAGAAGAGTTGGATGATTCACTCTTTGTATATGGTAAGAAAGGTCCTCAAGTGCCTGAACCAACCACCTCAGAGGACAAATCCAGTAGGTATTCTTCTTGTCAATCCAATGACTCTGAAGGATCTATTGATGGTTCCTCTGATCACTCTAAGTCTGATTCAAAAAGTGAGGTAAAAGAGAATCCTGAACCCAAGGTTGTTAAGAAGTGTGAACCTGTTGTTACTAAACCTGTAGTGACTGAACCAAAGGCTGAGACAGTCAAACCTAGTTGTGTCAATCACATAAAAACTCCTAGGGAATTTGTTAAAATGAGTGAGTCACCTAGAAGCAATAGTGTTCACAGAGAAAGTAGGAGTAGTTATACTTATGCTCCTAAAAGATGCTTTGTGTGTGGAAGTTTGAGTCATTTAATAAGAGATTGTGACTTCCATGAAAAGAGAATGAAGAGAGAGGCTGAGCAAAAGAGAATGAATGTTAATATGGGTCATGGTTCAAATAAACCAGTTTGGAATAATGCTAGTAGAATTAATCATGCCAACCTGTTTGTTCCCAGACCTGTCCAACTCAATAACTCTACCAGACCTAACTCTTATGTTAATTCTGGTAGACAAAATCTTAGGTCTGGCTACAGGAACTTTAATGTGAATAGGCAAAATGTTAATTCTGTGAGGCCTAATGTGAACACTGGCTATGTGAGACCCAAACAACCTTTTCAAAAACCTCAGGTGAATGCAAATTTTCAAAGAAATAATTTTTATAAAACTCATTCACCTGTAAGGAGACAAACAAATTCAAATGGGGGTTCTGCTGATAACCTCTCTGATTGCTGGGCTTGGAATCCATTTAAAAATGAATTTACCTATAAGTCCAAACATGGTTTCACTGGAGCAAGTTCATACAAAACCTATAAGTATGTTGCTCCACAGAAAGAACTCAAGCCCACTCAGGCCTGGGTTGTTAAGAAAAACTGATTTTCTTTCTTAACTTTGTAAAGTTTGTATATTTGTTTGTCTTAAATCTTGCTATTCTTCTTGGTTATTCTTTTTCTCAGTAGTTAATTTGTTTTCTACTTTCCATAGTATGTTTGTTTTTGGTATTGATGAACTCAAATAAGTACATTTTATTACCATCATTTATCCTATTAATCTGACTTGTTTTATTATATTATGTATGAGGATTGATACTTAATCGTTTACTTTTGTAATTCTCAGGTAAAAACAAGCATTTGGTGAAACTTGGCGATTTTGGACTAATTATGGAGCAAAACATGCAAGAAGTTAAGAGTCTACTGAAATGTACAAGATCAAGACATTCTGCTCCAGATGCGCCGCATCTTGCTTATCACATACGGCGCATCACTATCAATATTTCACCAGATACGATCCAAGATACAAGAGGACATACGCCGCATCTAATAATGGAGTTATGCCGCATCTTCTGGCGGTGTACGAATATTCCTGAATATTATAATCTTGGACCCCACGCGAAGTTAAGTCAATGCGCCGCATCTACTTACTAGATGCGCCGCATCTTACCCTCAGACGGTAACTATAAATACCCCAAGACCAGACGAATTCCGTAGCCTTTAGTTCCAAAAGTTATACGAAGTACAGAAACCTAGGACGAATTCAGTCAAGGCAGCAGCACAAGACACACCCAAACGAAGATACAAGATCTGTAAGAAGGTGCTGCATGTGTTTAATTCATTAAGTAGTTTTGTTTTATTGTGTTAGCAAACTTTAATTCATCAAGATTGGTGGCTTGTGTAATGTGACAACGGAAAGATTGCACTCCCTTAAAACTGCTTTCTCATTAATTAAAGTTTATATGTTGATGTCTTTGGTGACTTTTATTAGTGCATTGATAACCTCTGTGTCTAGCTGAGCGTCGATCGGGTCGCCATGCCTCTGCCGTCGCCTATTTATTAGATCGCCTATGCATTCTATGGTCTGTAGAAAAGTAGGAAGAAAGATAAATAGGATAGTCATAAGTAATCATTAAGGGTTTACTCGCCGATAAGATTAGAACCAACGAGAAATGACTTAATCTCGGTGCGTTGCATCGAACTATACACTTCATATAAAACTAGCAATAAAACAAGTGACAAACTACTTATCTATCAGGACAGCCCTCTTATTGTCTCGAGTATTTATCTGTGTACGTGTGTGCTACTTGCTGATTCGTGCCTATTGGTTTAGTTTATTATTTAATTGCAACCAAATCGTACCAGTCTCTCAGGCTGAACCCCCCTTGCGTTAGATTAGGTTGTATAACTAACTTAATATATTAAAATACTGATTAGAATAACTAGATAATACGTTCCACTCTTAGTGATCGACACTCTACTTACCACTATATTCATACTGACCGGGTACACTGCTCGTTAAGTGTGTGTGTTATTGATAAGTCGGCTAAATATAAATTTAAAACTTGAGTAGGCATTAATACTGCTAAACCGCAACGACACATCGCACGCATCAAGTTTTTGGCGCCGTTGCCGGGGAGTGAATTGTTATTATCTGTTAATTTGATTAGTATTTTAATTAGGTTTTTAATTTTTTATCTAACCGCTAATTTTGTTGTGTATTAGATTAATTTGCATTCATTGTACTATTTTGCATATTTTCTGTTTTTGTGTGTTATTTGTTTGCTTTTATTTGTGTTTATTTTCGTGTGTTTTATTTGTTTTTAATTTTTCGTATTTTCTGCATACTGCTATCGTTGTACTGAGCTAAATCAAACGATACGGCGCATCTGATCTCTCAGATATGGCGTATTACGTTTAATTTTTATTAAATACAACGCGTTTAATTAATTCGATACGACGCATCTTTCCCCAAGATACGGCGTATCTGTTTTTAATAAGAAATTTTTTCTAAGCGATAAAGTAATACGACGCATCTGCTTTAGCAGATACGGCGTATCTGTTTTTGATAAAAAAAAATTTCTAAACGTTAACGCCATACGACGCATCTGCTTTAGCAGATACGGCGTATCTATTATTTTAATTAAAAACAGTTTTCGAATTATTAAACAGATACGACGCATCGATCTTTATCGATACGGCGTATCTTCTGACTCAAAAATCTCGTATTTTGAAACGTAACGAAAATACGGCGCATTAACTTTTGTTAATACGACGCATTTAATTTTTAATAAATATCGATTTTTGATAATTAAAACAGATACGGCGCATTCAAATTTCCAAGCGGCATATCTATTTTCTGAATAAAGTCTGATTTAATTTTAACAATTATAAGATACGGCGTATCCAACTTTTTGGATACGGCGCATCGTCTGCAGATATCAGCAACTTTTATTGTTCTTATCTCCGAACGGAAAATACTCTGACTCTATTACCTGGAAAACTTTTACTTTGAAATCTACCTCTCTTTAATTTTCAGGAACAATGTTCGATATTTTCCCCAACTTGTTCGGAAGACACCAAAGAAATCTTACCATGGAAGAGTTTGCACTACAAATCGCTCAAGCCAATGAAAAAGAACATCATGAAGCAAGAAACTTTATTAATGAATTCAAGGGCAGTCATGAGCTTTTACTAAAGGAACAAAACAACATGATTTATGGATTGGCAATTGCAGTGCACCAATTGTCAACGGTGCTTAACAGGGTTCTTTTGGTAAAGCAAGACTTGAAAGGGATTACAACTAGAGGCGGAAAGTCGACCTTTCAGATCGTAGAGACACCCGAAGATGACGGTATAAACAAGATTTCCCCTGAATCTTTATCACCTGAGCAAGAGCAACCAAAAGAGACTGATCCAGAACCTGTAATCAGAGAAGAACCTTCTGTTGAACCTAAACGATCAACACTACCTTTCCCACATAGGGTAAGGAAAGAGAAAGAAGAGGCCTATCAAAAGAAATTCCTGGAGAATCTCAAGCAGCTGCAGCTAAGCATACCATTTATGGAAGCCCTAGTGCAAATGCCAAAATATGCTAAATATCTGAAGAGTTTGCTTACTAACAAGTCTAAACTTGAAGAGGCTTGCACCATAACAATGGGGAAAAGAAGCTCAGCAGCATTGCTCAACAAGCTTCCGTCAAAAGAAAAAGATCCAGGGAGTTTCACTATTCCTTGTCAAATTAAAAATTTGCATATTGAAAATGCTTTAGCCGACCTAGGAGCTAGTATAAGTCTTATGCCCTCTTCTATGTATGATAAATTAGGTCTTGGTGAACTAAAACCTACTAGAATGTGCTTAGAACTAGCTGATAGGTCCATACAATACCCATTAGGAATAGCTGAAAATATATTAATAAAAGTTGATAAATTTGAATTACCTATCGACTTTGTTATCCTCGATATGCCTGAAAATTCTAGGACTCCTATAATATTAGGACGACCATTTTTAGCCACTGCTAGGGCCATAATTGATGTTTTTAATAAAAAGATAACTCTTACCATAGGAAAAGATGAGGTTGAGTTTAACATGGAACAATCTATGAGTAAAGATAATTCCGATGACGATGAATGCTATAATATCGATGTTTCTGACGACACGATTAATCAATTTACTCAGAAATTGTTAAAAAGTAATTTGCTTGATTCTTTTCTGCTTAAAAATTTAGAAAACACAATTGCTATAGAAGATCAAGTTGATGAGAATACTATTGATTATAATTTAGCTGCTGACTCTGCTGTATGTAACGCGATACGGCGCATCGAAAATATCGATGCGGCGCATCTATCTGATGACAGCAGCGATATAATTAAAGAACAAGTTTATTCCGCTAGTGCTACTGAAATTGATAATGTTAAACCTGTGCTTAAGGATCTCCCTTCTACTTTGGAGTATGCCTATTTAAATGGAAATACTAATTCGCCCGTTATTATTGCATCTGATTTAACGCCAAAAGAAAAAGAATCCCTTTTGCAGGTACTATATAAACGAAGAGGAGCATTAGCGTGGAGTATGTCTGATATTAAGGGAATTAGCCCGTCATTTTGTACGCATAAAATCCTTATGGAGGATGAATTCAAACCAACTATCCAGCCTCAAAGGCGTTTGAATCCAAAAGTCCAAGATGTGGTGAAAAATGAAATTGTGAAATTACTTGACTCAGGACTTATCTACCCAATTTCCGACAGCTCGTGGGTCAGTCCTATCCACGTTGTACCAAAAAAGGGAGGAATGACGGTAGTACTCAATGACGATAATGAACTAATCCCTTCAAGAACTGTTACCGGATGGAGAGTTTGCATCGACTACCGCAAACTCAATGATGCTACGCGAAATGATCACTTCCCTCTTCCATTTATTGATCAAATGTTAGAAAGACTATCAGGTCATGATTATTATTGTTTTTTAGATGGTTTTTCAGGTTTCTTCCAAATACCAATTGCCCCTGAGGATCAAGAGAAGACGACTTTCACCTGCCCTTATGGAACCTTCGCCTATAGGAGAATGCTGTTCGGACTATGCAACGCTCCTGCTACTTTCCAACGTTGTATGACGACTATCTTCCATGATATGGTAGAAGACTTTATGGAAGTCTTCATGGACGACTTCTCGGTGTTCGGTAACTCATTTAGTGATTGTCTCTTTAAACTTGATAAAATGCTTGCTAGGTGTGAAGAAACTAACCTTGTTCTTAATTGGGAAAAATGTCACTTTATGGTTAGAGAGGGAATTGTGTTGGGACATAAGATTTCTGGGAAAGGTATAGAAGTCGATAAAGCTAAAATTGATGTAATTGCTAAACTACCTTACCCCACTAATGTAAAAGGTGTTAGAAGTTTTTTAGGGCATGCTGGATTTTATCGTAGGTTCATAAAGGATTTTTCGATGATATCTAGGCCTATGACCCAATTATTGCTAAAAGATGCGAAGTTTGATTTTTCTGATGATTGCAAAAAGGCATTTAATATACTTAAAGAAAAACTAACTTCCGCTCCTATTATAATTTCGCCGGATTGGAATTTGCCTTTTGAACTAATGTGTGATGCTAGTGATTATGCTGTTGGAGTTGTACTTGGCCAAAAGATAGATAAGAAATTTAAGCCGATTTATTATGCTAGCAAAACATTGAATAATGCCCAAGAGCACTACACCACCACGGAAAAAGAACTTTTAGCAGTAGTTTTTGCATTCGACAAATTTAGATCATATCTTATATTGTCAAAAACTATGGTTTACACTGACCATTCTACTTTGAAGTATTTGTTCAATAAACAGGATGCCAAGCCAAGGCTTATTAGGTGGGTTTTATTGCTCCAAGGATTCGATATTGAAATTAAAGATAAAAAGGGTGCCGAGAATCTAGCTGCTGACCACTTATCTAGACTTGAAAACCCTGATATGGAGGTGCTTGACGAAAGGGAAATCGCTGATGACTTTCCTGATGAACACCTTATGATGGTAGGAATTAAGAGCAATAATAATGGACCCTGGTATGCCGACTATATAAACTTTATTGTTGCTAATGAAATTCCAAAAGGGCTAACATCCGATGAGAAAAGAAGGTTTCTAACTCGCGCTAGCGAGTATATTTGGGATGAACCTTATGCCTTTAAATTATGTCCTGACAATATTATACGAAGATGCGTAGATGGTGATGACATCCCAGCAATATTGGCACATTGCCATTCAGGGCCAACGGGGGGACATCACGGTGCAGTCATCACAAGAAGAAAAATCCTTGATGCAGGATTTTATTGGCCCACTATGTTGGATGATGCAAAAGACTATATAAAAGGATGTGATGCGTGTCAACGATCCGGGAATATAACATCAAGAAATGAAATGCCGCAAAACTATATCCATGTGTGTGAAGTTTTCGACATATGGGGATTGGACTTCATGGGACCGTTTCCTGAATCTAAAGGTAATAAATATATTTTGGTTGCTGTTGATTACGTATCAAAATGGGTCAAAGCGCAAGCATTGCCAACAAACGACAGCAAGGTAGTACTTAAATTTTTGCAAAGTTTGTTCTCTAGGTTTGGAATTCCTAAGGCATTGATTAGTGATAGGGGAACACACTTTTGTAATCACCATCTGGGAAGAGCCTTGCAAAAATATGGAGTATATCATAGGGTTTCCACCGCCTACCATCCTCAATCCAATGGGCAAACTGAAGTAACCAATAGGGCTATAAAGCGAATTCTTGAAAAAACGACTGGATATAATCCAAAGGGGTGGTCTGACAAGTTAAATGATGCTTTATGGGCATTCCGTACAGCCTATAAAACACCAACGGGATGCAATCCATTTCGTCTTGTATACGGAAAAGCATGCCACCTACCGGTCGAAATTGAACAAAGTGCATATTGGGCTTTGACGAATTGTAATATGGATATGGAAGCTGCAACGAAGAACCGTTTCATGGAACTTAATGAACTCTATGAACTACGAGATGAGGCCTACAAAAATACTAAGATCTACAAAGAAAGAACTAAAAGATGGCATGACTCGAGGTTACGTGGGGATAAAACGTTTACTATTGGAGAGAAAGTGCTACTATTTAATTCCAGATTAAAGATGTATCCTGGTAAACTTAAATCAAGATGGACGGGTCCGTTCGTTGTCAAGAAAGTGTATCCATATGGAACTATTGAAATATGCGATAAAAATGGTTATATATTCAAAGTAAACGGGCAACGTGTGAAGAAATACTTTGATAATAAAATTGAGGATACTGAGAACGAGGTGGTGGAGTTTGAACCTGAAATATTGGAATAAAGAGCTGAACGTGAGTCTAACTTGAAGACTCTGGAATAAAGACAAGTGCTGGCCGGGAGACAACCCGGAGAAATTTTTATTATTCTGTTTTTGTGTCGAGTCAGTCAGGCCGCAGAGGATACGGCGCATCTCAATTCTGAGATGCGACGCATCTCCTGCAATGGTCATATCTTATTTTATTTTTCTGCATTTTTTCTTTTCGACTTTAAAACTTTTTATCAGTTTATTTCAATGCGGCGCATCCCTGGTTAAGGATGCGACGCATCTTCTATTCTGATCCGTAATTATTCCAGGCTCGATACGGCGCATCTTCTTTCATAAGATACGGCGCATCGACTGACCTGATGATTTTATTTTTAATTTTTTATGTTTTATTTTTATCTAACTACTAATGTGTTACGCAAGTTTGAACCTTTCTTAACTTAGGTGTGTTTTAAAGCCTTGGTGGTATTATAGATTCCTGCATTTCCTGTGGATACATCAAATATGAAGTTTAAACGTTCTAATCCACAAGAATGATGATTTTTGCTCTTATACTAATGGAAGATCATACCGAGCAAATCTCAGGGGAGTTTCTCTGTTCTAATTCTTTTATTTTTCAGTTTTTAACCTTTTATACAAACAACGAGGACGTTGTTTAACTTAAGTGGGGGGATTGGAGAATTAGAACACTTAACACTTACTTGTCCTAAACTTTTCAAAATATGCTTAAAAAGTGCTTAATATATAAAAATTTAAAATTTTTTTTAGCATGTTTTTGTTTAATCTAAGTTGCATAGCCGCACACATAACATTATTTCCAAAAATTGTGAACTTTTAAAAATTCACAAATCTATGAGTGTGCCGGTGACTTGTAAACTTTAGAACTTGGCTTGTATACTATTCGAGACCACCATAATGAGTATTATTTATATAATTGGAATGACTTGTCTAAATTGGTAAATTTCTAGGATTACACCCAAATAGCCTTTATATGTTTTGTGTTATTAGCTAACTACACTGGTTAGTTAACCCCCGTATAAACCCTTTTGTTACTCTCATTTTTAGAGTAAGATACCCCTAGAAAAACAATCAGAGCCATTCCTTTCGTTTCTTACACCTTTGTTAAAATGTTTCGTTACACCTTAAACCTTAGCCTACCCTGTAGATTAGAATCCGTGGTTGGTTAATTGCTATAGGCAAAGTGAGTTTCCTTACATTACCTGTGTTCGCGTGCGTAATTCATTATCTATGGTTAGGTCGGGAAATTGCACAATGCAATTGGAGTGAAAGTAAATATTGTATATCTTTGAGTTTATTTTTCGTGTGTTTACTACTTTCACTATTACCGTTATTTCTGAAGTTATGAAAAATATGGAAAAATTATCCAGAATTATCATTATAGTGATGTGGTGAAATTTTACACATCTATGTTTATGTTTATATTTAAAAAAAAAAAAAAAAAAAAAAAAAAAAAAAAAAAATCGAAAAAATAGAAAAGAAAAAAAGAAAAAAGAAAAGAAAAGTTGGATGTTTGATTTAAACCAACTTATGTAAAGTTTTGTATTAAGTGGTCGATATCACCACTAGTTGTTGTATATTATATCTATGGATTGAATGGGAGTTGGCAGTTATGGGAACACCAACTAAGGTTTATTCTTTGATTAAGATCTTGTTGAGTATAATTCGTGTCTACCTAAAGCGTGTGTCTCAAGTGTTAAAGCGTGAGTTATTCAATGATATGAGTCTTATTCATGGGATGGTTGGGATAGTGATTAACCACACTTAGGATTTTAATTTATTTGTTTTGTTTATTTTTCATTTTACACCAATTTATATCCCAAATATTATCCATACCCTTTATTATTCTTTATCCAACCAAACCTTTGATTTATTGAGATTAGGGATTTGAGCAATCTTAAGTATCGTAGTCGTGGATTCGGCTATGTATTTATGATTTTGTCGCCCTTTTTGATATATTATTATTGGTGAAGTTTGGACCTATCTTTAGCCTATTCGAGTTAAGGATTTGAGCAATTGCAAGTATCGTGTTCGTGGATTCGATCATGTATTTGTGATTTTGTCGCTTTTTCTGGAATTTGAGATCGATAGAGATTAAGAAGAATGATTAACCCTTAAACCTCAAAACCCTTTTTACCGTTTTAGACTTGTTATTCCTTTGCTTTAGTGGTGGAGATGTGTATACTTGCCAAGCTTATGATTGAATATTCGTCACGACTGGACAGTTAAACGATTAGATTTGCTTTTATCAGTTATTTTATTTTACTTCTAATTCGTTAAGTGTTTGGTTGTGTGATTAAGACATAAATGAATACATGCTTAAATATAAAAATAAATCCTAATATCTTTTAGGATACATTTTCATAAGATTAATTCTAAGGTTTACTTGGGGACAAGTAAAGTTCAAGTGGGGGGATATTTGATGAACTCAAATAAGTACATTTTATTACCATCATTTATCCTATTAATCTGACTTGTTTTATTATATTATGTATGAGGATTGATACTTAATCGTTTACTTTTGTAATTCTCAGGTAAAAACAAGCATTTGGTGAAACTTGGCGATTTTGGACTAATTATGGAGCAAAACATGCAAGAAGTTAAGAGTCTACTGAAATGTACAAGATCAAGACATTCTGCTCCAGATGCGCCGCATCTTGCTTATCACATACGGCGCATCACTATCAATATTTCACCAGATACGATCCAAGATACAAGAGGACATGCGCCGCATCTAATAATGGAGTTACGCCGCATCTTCTGGCGGTGTACGAATATTCCTGAATATTATAATCTTGGACCCCACGCGAAGTTAAGTCAATGCGCCGCATCTACTTACTAGATGCGCCGCATCTTACCCTCAGACGGTAACTATAGATACCCCAAGACCAGACGAATTCCGTAGCCTTTAGTTCCAAAAGTTATACGAAGTACAGAAACCTAGGACGAATTCAGTCAAGGCAGCAGCACAAGACACACCCAAACGAAGATACAAGAGCTGTAAGAAGGTGCTGCATGTGTTTAATTCATTAAGTAGTTTTGTTTTATTGTGTTAGTAAACTTTAATTCATCAAGATTGGTGGCTTGTGTAATGTGACAACGGAAAGATTGCACTCCCTTAAAATTGCTTTCTCATTAATTAAAGTTTATATGTTGATGTCTTTGGTGACTTTTATTAGTGCATTGATAACCTCTGTGTCTAGCTGAGCGTTGATTGGGTCGCCATGCCTCTGCCCTCGCCTATTTATTAGATCGCCTATGCATTCTATGGTCTGTAGAAAAGTAGGAAGAAAGATAAATAGGATAGTCATAAGTAATCATTAAGGGTTTACTCGCCGATAAGATTAGAACCAACGAGAAAGGACTTAATCTCGGTGCGTTGCATCGAACTATACACTTCATATAAAACTAGCAATAAAACAAGTGACAAACTACTTATCTATCAGGACAGCCCTCTTATTGTCTCGAGTATTTATCTGTGTACGTGTGTGCTACTTGCTGATTCGTGCCTATTGGTTTAGTTTATTATTTAATTGCAACCAAATCGTGCCAGTCTCTCAGGCTGAACCCCCCTTGCGTTAGATTAGGTTGTATAGCTAACTTAATATATTAAAATACTGATTAGAATAACTAGATAATACGTTCCACTCTTAGTGATCGACACTCTACTTACCACTATATTCATACTGACCGGGTACACTGCTCGTTAAGTGTGTGTGTTATTGATAAGTCGGCTAAATATAAATTTAAAACTTGAGTAGGCATTAATACTGCTAAACCGCAACGACACATCGCACGCATCAGGTATATTGTGCTTAACTTTGTTTTGCAGTTGTTAACTCTTCTCTATTGCAAGTGATTCATATGTGGAATATTAAAACAACAGAACCATGGAGCTTTTTATTTATTAACAAGTGATTGCATTCAAGGATGCAATTTACAATGCATCATAAGACAAAAGCTTTAACATAAACCAACCAAACACCACTACCTACATTTTCTGTTTCCCTTTGCTCATGAAGTCAGGAATGGTCTTCTTGGCTCCTCTGCCACCAAACTGATTCCACGCTTTTGGGCATGGGAGTCCAAGAATCAGGCTGCTTGGTGGTGGACGTGGTATAGAACCACTTCTCAAGGATGGCACAACCTTCGAAGGAAAAGTCACTTCATCATCATTTGAGGGGTCTTCTTCTTCAGCACTTCTATCATCTACATCAGAAGGGGAAATTGGCTTTGAAGTCTTTGGTGCTTCATCGTCTGGTTCCTTTTCAGTAAGATCATAAGCAGCTAGCCATTGCTTCAGAGTTGACTCTCTTAATGTCTTGTTTCTTGTGATTGAAGAATACCCTGGTGGGAAGTATCCACCCCATCCTCCTGATGATGAATCAGAAGATGAGCCATTTGGATCCCAAGAAGACTCGGATGAAATCTCTATGATTTCTGAGTTCGAAGGATCCATTATGTTTATAAGATTTTTCTTTTGGTTTGTGATGGTTTTGTGATAAAACAATGCGTGGTTTTATAGGGAAAATCAAGGTTTAATGTCATTTAATGCTCGGTTGGTGTATGGGTTAATACTTGCAGGCAAAGAGTTATTAATTGTATTTTTGGAAAGTTGACCACAGTTCTTATTTTGGTTAAGTATCTTTGTTTAAAAAAAAAAAAAAAAAAAGGATTTACACTTAAGGGGAGGTAATGTACATTTAAGGGGAGGCAAATGTACAAGTTTTACAAGTTTTTAAATCGGGTAAACTTAAGTGTTAAATCTGGTAGCTTGTGTGTCTTGCAAAGATTGGTTTTTGTCTCCTTTTTCTTGTTGTTAAACTAATTCTTGCAGAAAAGATTGGAATGAGATGATGTAAAGCCTTGCATTCGCCATATTCAGTGTGTAAGTCCACTCTTTTGGTTAGGTCTGGTAAGTTTATGATTCGGCCTGGTTGACCATTTTAGGTCGGGTAGTGTTAAATTTATGACCGTTAGATCTGGTCAGAGTAATAAAGATTTATCTAAAATATTACCGTTGCACTATTTTCGGTAAAAAGAGATATTTATGAAGTATATAAGATTAAAATTTGATATATTTTATCTCCTTTTATTCTTTATTTGCTTCCAAATTTAAATCATCTTTATTTTGAACTCACGACTCTGTTTCTACGCAAATATTTTCAAAACCTTACCCTTCCAATCAACCAGACCTAAATCATTAACTCATCTATGGCTAACCTCAAGTTTGTGGACAAGCATAATCAAGTTGGTTTCTTGAAGAAGCCAGATCAAAGTGCAGGTTTCGAGGAGATTGTGGATTTCCTAAAAGGTTCTTACATTTGTTATTCATTAATTCATAATCCTACTATTTATCAGTCCCTTGTCAAGCAGTTCTGGAGGTCGGTTACCTCTGAGACTCTTGATGATGGGACCCCATGTTTAAGGGCAATTATAGATAAAAATGGCTTTACCATTACTGAAGCATCCATTAGGGAAAGTCTCCAATTGGATGATGCTTTAGGAGAATTTGATTTGCCTAGTGATGATATTTTGGAGGGATTGAATACCATTGGGTACCCCACAGATGGAAGTTTTACCTTTTGGAAAAGTCATTTTACACCTCAGTGGAGGTTTTTAGTACATCATTTACTTCAGAGCTTAAGTCCCAAGAGTGGTGGATGGGATCAATTTGGAAGCAGAATTGCTTCTGCCTTGGTCTGTTTATCACTTGGAAGGAAATTTAACTTTTCAAAACTAATTTTTGAAGGAATGGTGAAAAATGCTAAGGACCCAAAATTTTTAATGTATACACGATTTTTGCAAATGATCTTGAATTATGAAACTAAGGATAAAGTGCCTTACATCAGTGTGGCCTTTACTCCCAAACTTTTTGCAAATATAAAAAGGGGTTTTCAAGGGACACACAGACCTTTGCTTGCTGCTATGCTTGGTACTAACAATGCAGGTACTTCTGGAGTTGCACAAGTGCACCCTGATGAGGAACAAGACCAAGCATCATCTAGGTCTACTACACCTACATCTACCCCAACTCCATCATCTCAACCAGGTCCCTCACCATCTGCTGAAAGATTACCTACACCTATCCAACAATCTTCACCTTCACAACCAAATGTTCCAAGTCCTGCAAGGGAGGAGGAACATGCTCCCATAACTGTGGAAAATCTTCTTATCATAGTTCCTCAACTGCAAAAGAAGATTGCCATTTTGGAAAAGTTTAATGAGGCACTCAGAAAAGCTTATGTGACTTTGGTGCAGAAAGTAAAGAAAATGGGAGTGGCAATGAAGAAAAAGGGTGTTTCTTTTGATGATGAGGAAGGTGAAGCTGAAAATTCTTCCAAACAGGGGAGGAATTTGGAGCAAGAACAGGAAAATTCATCAAACACTACTTCAAGAACCTCTAGTTCAAGACAATGTCACCACCATCAGTCCAGAGACACTGGAAGTAGCAGAGACTTTGGCTCAATCAATGGGCAAAATTAAACAGGATAGGAAGAGAAGAAGGTTAATTTTGTCTGTTGAAGAAGAGATTGAAAAGTTTGGGACAATATCTGATGAAATGTCTGGTGAAGGAAAGTCTGGTAATGAACTTAGTTCTGGTAATGAAGAGCAACAATCTGCACTAAGAAAGGGAAAGCAGGTTGTGGATGAAACTTCAAAGCCAAAGAAGTCTAAGAGCAAAACAAGAGAAGAACTAGCATCTGAGGCTGCAATTGAGAGGATTAAGGCACAAGATATTGCTGAAGAAGAAAGACAAAAGAAGCTAGATGCAGTTTATGCAAGACAATTGGCTGAAGAATCTGATGAATTTACAAAGCTGCTTGATGCGTATGGTGTGTCGTTGCGGTTTAGCAGTTTTAATGCCTACTCAAGTTTTAAATTTATATTTAGCCGACTTATCAATAACACACACACTTAACGAGCAGTGTACCCGGTCAGTATGAATATAATGGTAAGTAGAGTGTCGATCACTAAGAGTGGAACGTATTATCTCGTTATTCTAATCAGTATTTTAATATTCTAACGCAAGAGGGTTCAGCCTGAGAGACTGGCACGATTTGGTTGCAATTAAATAATAAACTAAACCAATAGGCACGAATCAGCAAGTAGCACACACGTACACAGATAAATACTCGAGACAATAAGAGGGCTGTCCTTATGATTAAGTAGTTTGTCACTTGTTTTATTGATAGCTTTATATGAAGTGTATGTAGTTAACCCTTTCTCGTTGGTCCTATTCTTATCGGCGAGTAAACCCTTAATGATTACTTATGTCTAAAAGTTATTCCTAAGTGATCAATTTAGTAACAACCGTGGGAGCCACATTATTTTCCGCGGTCAAATGCGCAGGCCACTAATAAACACAGAGGTTATCAATGCACTAATAAGTAGTAACCAAAGACATCAACATATAAACTTTAATTGATGGGAAAGCAGTTTTAAGGGAGTGCAATCTTTCCGTTGTCACATTACACAAGCCATCAATCCTGATGAATTAAAGTTTACTAACACAATAAAACAAAACTACTTAATGAATTAAACACATGCAGCACCTTCTTACAGCTCTTGTATCTTCGTTCGGGTGTGTCTTGTGCTGCTGCCTTGACTGAATTCGTCCTAGGTTTCTCCTGTTCGGTCTTCGGTTCTAATATATGTCACGACAAAAAGCTCTGGAATTCGTCTGGTCTTGGGGTATTTATAGTTTCTGTCTGAGGGTAAGATGCGACGCATCTAGTAAGTAGATGCGGCGCATTTACTTAACTTCGCGTGGGGTCCAAGATTATAATATTCAGGAATATTCGTACACCGCCAGAAGATGCGGCGTATCTTTATCTTTGGATGCGGCGCATGTCCTCTTGTATCTTGGATCGTATCTGGTGAGATCTTGATAGCGATGCGGCGCATGTCATGAGTGAGATGCGGCGCATCTGGAGCAGATTTGACTTGATCTTGTCCATTTCAGTAGACTCTTCACTTTATGCATGTTTTGCTCCATAATTAGTCCAAAATCGCCAAGTTTCACCAAATGCTTGTTTTCAACTGAGAATTACAAAAGTAAACGATTAAGTATCAATCCTCATACACAATATAATAAAACAAGTCAAATTAATAGGATAAATGATAGTAATAAAATGTACTTATTTGAGTTCATCAAATATCCCCCCACTTGAACTTTACTTGTCCCCAAGTAAACCTTAGAATTAATCTTATGAAAATGTATCCTAAAAGATGTTAGGATTTATTTTTATATTTAAGCATGTATTCATTTTTGTCATAATCACACAACTAAACACTTAACGATTTAGAAGTAAAATAAAATATTTTGATAAAAGCAAATCTAATCGTTTAACTGTCCAGTCGCGACGAATATTCTATCATAAGCTTGGCAAGTATACACATCTCCACCACTAAAGCCAAGGAATAACAAGTCTAAAGCGGTAAAAAGGGTTTTTAGGCTTAAGGGTTAATTATTCTTATTCTCTATCGATCTCAAATTCCAGAAAAGGCGACAAAATCACAAATACATGATCGAATCCACGAACACGATACTTGCAATTGCTCAAATCCTTAACTCGAATAGGCTAAAGATAGGTCCAAACTTCACCAATAATAATATATCAAAAAGGGCGACAAAATCATAAATACATAGCCGAATCCACGACTACGATACTTAAGATTGCTCAAATCCCTAATCTCAATAAATCAAAGGTTTGGTTGGATAAAGAATAGTAGGGTATGGATATATTTTGGGATATAAATTGGTGTAAAATAAAAAATAAATAAAACAAATAAATTAAAATCCTAAGTGTGGTTAATCACTATCCCAACCATCCCATGAATAAGACTCATATCATTGAATAACTCACGCTTTAACACTTGAAACACACGCTTTAGGTAGACACGAATTATACTCAACAAGATCTTAATCAAAGAATAAACCTCAGTTGACGTTCCCATAACTGCCAACTCCCATTCAATCCATAAATATAATACAACAACTAGTGGTGATATCGACCACTTACATAACTTTACATCGTTGGTTTAAATCAAACATCCAACTTCTTCTTTTTCTTTTTCTTTTCTAATTTTTTCGATTTTTTTTTTTTTTTTTTTTTTTTTTTTTTTTTTTTTACTTGAAACATAAACATAGATGTGTAAAATTTCACCACATCACTATAATGATAATTCTGGATAATTTTTCCATACTTTTCATAACTTCAGAAATAACGGTAATAGTGAAAGTAGTTAACACACGAAAAATAAACTTAAAAATATACAATATTTACTTTCACTCCAATTGCATTGTGCAATTTCCCGACCTAACCATAGATAATGAATTACGCACGCGAACACAGGTAATGTAAGGAAACACACTTTGCCTATAGCAATTAACCAACCACGGATCTTAATCTACAGGGTAGGCTAAGGTGTAAGGTGTAACGAAACATTTTAAACATAGGTGTAAGAAACGAAAGGAATGGCTCTGAGTGTTTTTCTAGGGGTATCTTACTCTAAAAGTGAGAGTAACAAAGGATTTATACGGGGGTTAACTAACCAGTGTAGTTAGCTAATAACACATAACATATAAAGGCCATTTGGGTGTAATCCTAGAATTTTACCAATTTAGACAAGTCATTCCAATTATAAAAATAATACTCATTATGGTGGTCTCGAATATTATACAAGCCAAGTTCTAAAGTTTACAAGTCACCGGCACACTCATAGATTTGTGAATTTTGAAAAATCACAATTTTTGAAAATAATGTCATGTGTGCAGCTATGCAACTTAGATCTTAAACAAAAACATGCTAAAAAATTTTAAATTTTGATATATTAAGCACATTTTAAGCATATTTTGAAAAGTTTAGGACAAGTAAATGTTAAGTGTTCTAATTCTCCAATCCCCCCACTTAAGTTAAACAACGTCCTCGTTGTTTGTATAAAAGGTTAAAAACTGGAAAATAAAAGAATTAGAACAGAAAAACTCCCCTGAGATTTGCTCGGTATGATCCTCCATTAGTGTAAGAGCAAAAATCATCTTTCTTGTGGATTAGAACGTTTAAGCTTCATATTTGATGTATCCACAGGAAATGCAGGAATCTATAATACCACCAAGGCTTCAAAACACACCTAAGATAAGAAAGGTTCAAACTTGCATAATACATTAGTAGTTAGGAAAAATAAAAATTAAAAATTAAAAATGAAAATCATCAGGTCAGTCGATGCGCCGTATCTTATGGAAGAAGATACGCCGTATCGAGCCTGGAATAAATACGGATCAGAATAAAAGATGCGCCGCATCCTTAACCAGGGATGCGCCGCATTAAAATAAACTGATAAAAAGTTTTAAATTCGAAAAATAAAAAATGCAGAAAAATAAAATAAGATATGACCATTGCAGGAGATGCGTCGCATCTCAGGATTGAGATGCGCCGTATCCTCGGCGGCCTGACTGACTCGACACAAAAACAGAATAATAAAAAGATAAATCCGGGTTGTCTCCCGGTAAGCACTTGTCTTTATTCCAGAGTCTTCAAGTTAGACTCACGTTCAGCTCATTAATATCGATCATTGAAGGAGTCGGAAACATCGCGCTCCCTCATTGCCAATTTAGTAATATTGAACACTCCTTGCTCGTCTTTAATTTCCACGCCGTTCTTCTTTAATACCTGTATAAACAAAGTCCTGTCCCTTTCGGGCAGAGATGACAAGATGATAGACGGGAAATTCTTATTATCATATAGGCATAAATAAGCAAGGTGGGGTGGTAGTTCAATAAACACATCATTATTCAAATTTGTTTTCTCAACTATTCTCCTACGTTTGTTAATTACTACGCAATCATACCACTCATCATCAGAATCATTAACAATATCGCTTCTAAGTTCGGTAGGTACATTAAGGTCAATAAATTCCTCAAAGTTCTCATGATTAGGATTAGTTGAGTTGTTTTGAATTAATGTTTCTCCCATAAGTCTAGCTTCAAGATCGAGGTCCATACGCTCTCTTAATCCTAGCACATAGACTCCTCTAATTATGCTTTTAACAGGATCTTGGCACTTATAGACTAGTTTGTTATTCCCTACCCTTAATGAAAATTTTCTTTTAAACACATCAATCTTAGCATGGGAAGTAGACAAGAAAGGTCGACCAAGGATTAAAGGAATCTTAACATCCTCGGGCATATCTAAAATAACAAAGTCTACAGGGAAAACAAATTTCTCAATCTTAACTTGCACATTATTAGCAATCCCTTCAGGTCGTTTTACCGTTTTATCAGCCAATTCAATAAGTAACTTAGTTGGTGTTAATTTTCCTAGTCCTAGGGTAGTGAATGTCTTAAGGGGCATAACACTAACACTAGCTCCTAAGTCAGCTAACACATTATTAAAATTTATATTATTAATTGAACAAGGCAAAGTAAAACTTCCTGGGTCTTTTTCTTTATGAGGCAAGGCATTTAAGTCGGTTGCAGAGCTCTTTTCTTTCATTGTAGCCTTTATCTCCTCTTCAATCTTTGTCTTTTCTTTTAGTAATCTCCTTAAGCTGATTGAAGAATTAAAGAAAAATTCGGGTCTTGCGCCATCATTACCATTCATCGGTCCTCTAGGAAAAGGAATGTTAAGAGTGACTTCTTCAGTGGTGCTTATGGCCTTGACATGATCTCTTGGATTGGTTTCAGTTGAGCTAGGTAAACTTCCATATCCCCTTTCTTGAAGAACTTTGCTCATTTGACCAATTTGTTGTTCCAATGCTTTGATCGAAGCTCCTTGATTTCTTGTAGTAGTGTCCGTTGAAGCTCGGATTTCTTTGATCATAGCAGTATTCTCTTCATGTATTTTAGCAGCATCGGCCATAATTTGCTTTAGAGTGTCATCCAAAGTCTGCCTCCTCTCTTGATAAGCGGGATTGAAGTTGTTCTTTTGATAGAATCCCGGACTAGCTTCCCTAAATCTTCCTGAAGGTCGGAATGGTTGTCCAAATTGGGTGTAATATGCTTCTTCAAACGTCTCACTTTCATTCTTATTCGGGCAATCTTTAGTGTAGTGAGGTCCTTCGCACTTTTCACATCCAACTTGGGCAGCATACACTCTTTCATCACGCTTCTTCATCTCTCTACTAATTTTATCCAATTGAGCCTGAATAGCAGCAATCCCGTCAAAATTAGTACTGCTCTTAGATCTAGTAGAGGTCCCATCGTGCCATTTTTGAGAATGATCAGCAGCTTCTTGGATCGCTTTCCTAGCATTGGCTGCACTCATTTGAGGCACAGCTCCCTTAGCGTCCAAGATTTGTCTAGTAGGCACGTCCAATCCTTGATAAAACAATATTATCTCCTGCATAGCGGTTAGATAGTGTTGAGGACATTTTACCAATAAATCTTTAAATCGTTCCCAAGCTTGATAAAGAGTTTCATCATGCTCTTGCTTGAAACTGTTGATAGCCTCCATCTTTTTAGCAGTCTTAGCAGGTGGACAATATCTCTTCAGGAATTTGCTCTTCAAATCTTCCCATGTAGTGATTGAACTAGCAGGTTCATTCCTTAGCCACTTGTTAGCAGCTCCTTTTAGTGAGAGTGGAAAGATTCTTAGCATGATTTGATCGTCAGTCACTCCTTCTGAAGTAAACAAATCCGCAATCTCGAGGACCTTCTCAACATGCTCATTAGCATCCTCATGTTCCGATCCACTGAAAGCGTTCTCTCTTAGTTCCTTGAGAAACTGACCCTTCAATTCAAACTTTGACTTATCATCAAACTTTGGTCTAGCAACTCCTGAAGTGTGATCAGCACGGGTTTTGGTCATGTATTCCTCCATAGTTGTGTTTTCGCCCATTGTTTCTGTTTCTTCTTCCTCTTTCTCTTCAGAAAAATAATCAAGCTCGAATGAACTTGAAGTATCAAAGCTTTTTGTGTTGAAAAGCCTTTTAAGCGAATGAAAAGCTCGTTCAGGATCGTCGAAAGGTTGAATCAAGTTCTTCGCAGATCTCCTGGTCATGCACTTCCTGAAATCAACACAAAAATATCAGTAGGGTATGCTCGAGAAAGTAGTATATCAGAAAATCAACAACAAAAACGGAATACGAAAAATTAAAGTTACTGATATCTGCAGACGATGCGCCGTATCCAAAAAGTTGGATACGCTGTATCTTATAATCGTTAAAATTAAATCAGACTTTATTCAGAAGATAGATACGCCGCTTAGAAATTTGAATGCGCCGTATCAATTTTAATAATCAAAAATCGATATTTATTTAAAATTAAATGCGTCGTATTAACAAAAGTTAATGCGCCGTATTTTCGTTATGTTTTAAAATATAAGATTTTTGATTCAGAAGATACGCCGTATCGAGAGAGATCGATGCGTCGTATCTGTTTAATAATTCGAAAACTGTTTTTAATTAAAATAATAGATACGCCGTATCTGATAAATCAGATGCGTCGTATATCGTTAACGTTTAGAAATTTTTTTTATCAAAAACAGATACGCCGTATCTTTGGGAAAAGATGCGTCGTATTACTTTATCGCTTAGAAAAAATTTCTTATTAAAAACAGATACGCCGTATCTTGGGGAAAAGATGCGTCGTATCGAATTAATTAAACGCGTTGTATTTATAAAAAATTGAACGCAATACGCCGTATCTGAGAAATCAGATGCGCCGTATCGTTCGATTTAGCTCAGTACAACGATAGCAGAATACAAAAAAAATACGAAAAAAAAAAAAAAAAAAAAAAAAAAAAACACACGAAAATAAAAACAAATAAATAACACACAAAAACAGAAAATATGCAAAATAGTACAATGAATGCAAATTGATCTAATACACAACAAAATTAGCGGTTAGATAAAAAAAATTAAAACCTAATTAAAATACTAATCAAATTAACAGATAATAACAATTCACTCCCCGGCAACGGCGCCAAAAACTTGATGCGGTGCGTTGTGTCGTTGCGGTTTAGCAGTTTTAATGCCTACTCAAGTTTTAAATTTATATTTAGCCGACTTATCAATAACACACACACTTAACGAGCAGTGTACCCGGTCAGTATGAATATAATGGTAAGTAGAGTGTCGATCACTAAGAGTGGAACGTATTATCTCGTTATTCTAATCAGTATTTTAATATTCTAACGCAAGGGGGTTCAGCCTGAGAGACTGGCACGATTTGGTTGCAATTAAATAATAAACTAAACCAATAGGCACGAATCAGCAAGTAGCACACACGTACACAGATAAATACTCGAGACAATAAGAGGGCTGTCCTTATGATTAAGTAGTTTGTCACTTGTTTTATTGATAGCTTTATATGAAGTGTATGTAGTTAACCCTTTCTCGTTGGTCCTATTCTTATCGGCGAGTAAACCCTTAATGATTACTTATGTCTAAAAGTTATTCCTAAGTGATCAATTTAGTAACAACCGTGGGAGCCACATTATTTTCTGCAGTCAAATGCGCAGGCCACTAATAAACACAGAGGTTATCAATGCACTAATAAGTAGTAACCAAAGACATCAACATATAAACTTTAATTGATGGGAAAGCAGTTTTAAGGGAGTGCAATCTTTCCGTTGTCACATTACACAAGCCATCAATCCTGATGAATTAAAGTTTACTAACACAATAAAACAAAACTACTTAATGAATTAAACACATGCAGCACCTTCTTACAGCTCTTGTATCTTCGTTCGGGTGTGTCTTGTGCTGCTGCCTTGACTGAATTCGTCCTAGGTTTCTCCTGTTCGGTCTTCGGTTCTAATATATGTCACGACAAAAAGCTCTGGAATTCGTCTGGTCTTGGGGTATTTATAGTTTCTGTCTGAGGGTAAGATGCGGCGCATCTAGTAAGTAGATGCGGCGCATTTACTTAACTTCGCGTGGGGTCCAAGATTATAATATTCAGGAATATTCGTACACCGCCAGAAGATGCGGCGTATCTTTATCTTTGGATGCGGCGCATGTCCTCTTGTATCTTGGATCGTATCTGGTGAGATCTTGATAGCGATGCGGCGCATGTCATGAGTGAGATGCGGCGCATCTGGAGCAGATTTGACTTGATCTTGTCCATTTCAGTAGACTCTTCACTTTATGCATCTTTTGCTCCATAATTAGTCCAAAATCGCCAAGTTTCACCAAATGCTTGTTTTCAACTGAGAATTACAAAAGTAAACGATTAAGTATCAATCCTCATACACAATATAATAAAACAAGTCAAATTAATAGGATAAATGATAGTAATAAAATGTACTTATTTGAGTTCATCACTGCTCAATGTTGATGATGAAGTGAGAGCAAAGTATGAGGAGCTTCTAACTATTGAAGGTTTAACTGCTGATGAACGAGCCAAACAGTTAGCTGACTTCATAAATGCAAGAAATAATGATGATACATTGGGTGGATTCTTAGAAAAGTTCAAGCTTCAGAAGAAATCAAAGATTCCCAAGAAGATGTCTATGGCAGAAAAGAAACATGATATGAAGATGTATCTTAAAAATCAAATGCATCTATCTTTGGAACAGATGAAAGGGAAGTCATATGAGGAAATTCAAGTAGCATATCTCAAGGCATTTGAGAGAGATCAAGGTTACAAAGCTATTGATTATGATGATGTGCAGAAATATTGTTTTCAGGGTAGAAAGGCTAAAGAGACTGAACTGGTCATTGAACCTGATAAAATGATTGATATACAACCTGAAGTTGGAAAGTCAACAGAAGAAGTGCAAGCTGAAGTAATAAAGCCTATTGTGTTTCAAAGAAGAAAAGGTTTGGAAAGAAAAAGTAAATCCAAGAAAGTGGTTGTTGAAGAAGAATTAGAGGAAGAACCTTCATCTGAAGGAGCCACCATGGGGACTATTGAAAGCACAAAGGAACCAACTAAGGTTGTCAAGTATCAATTAATCATGACTGGTGAAAGAGCTGCATATCAAATTATAAGGGAGAATAATTCTGACATTGTTTATATGAATTTTGCTGGAATTCTAAATGATGTAAATAGGGAGGATCTTCAAGAACTTTATCAGTTGGTGAACATTAAATATGGAGATCATCCACCTGAAGATGAATTTGAAAGAGTCTTTTGGGGTAATTTGAAGGTGATGCTTGAGCCACCAACTGAGTCAGATATAGTGTGGAAACTTCCTGAAGAGCAAAATATTGTCAGCTGGAGATACTTTCATACCTGCAAGGTACATAGTGTTTCATTAAAGAATGTTGATATTTATATGCTTGCAGAAGTGGAATATCCTTTATCATCAAGTGTTTGCAAGGAAATGATGAGCAAAAAGTTGTATACTAGTAAAAAGGATGAAGGATATGAGTTGTTATTGGATTTAATTAAGAGGCAGTCTTTGAAGGATGTAGCTTAAGGGTGTTTGAAAGAATTTTCACAAGTTGTTGAGTGAGACTATTGGAACTTCTCACTTGGTGGAGGTGCTTTGCACTAACACATCAAAAGGTTATCAGTCCACCTTGTCTCATCAACACAAGGACTGGCTAATCCTGAGCAAACGGCTAACAGGTAAAGATTGCTCAAATCCGTTTATGGCTGACAATTTGCCAAAAATTGTATGGTATTCAACTCACCATATCTAAGATAAGTGAAGAGTTGGCTAGCCCACAAGGTTATGGCTTGTGGTAAAGGCTGTGGAAAACCATAAATGGTAATCAATTCACCATGATGAGGTGCTTTTCCATCAAAGAATTGACTAGTCCAGAAGCAAACGGCTTTTGGTAAAGACTTAACAAATCCGTTGATAAGCTAATGATTTGCTAAAAATCATATGGTTATTAATGTACCATGGTCTTACACACTAAAACATTGGCTACTCCAGTGGTAATGGCTATTGGTAAAGAGATTTCAAATCCATTACATTTTCAATGATTCACCTCTCACAGATGGTAACACATTTGGAAGTGATGAGAATAGTCTGGAACTTAAATGAATTTGATGTACATATAGTCAATGTTGCTGCAAAGACCATATCAGAAGAGCTTATCAAGATTCAAGCTGCTAAAAAGGATCAAGACCTAAATAAAATTCGGAGTATTCAAGATTCAATCCTCAGAAGGCTTAATCAGAAGAACTTGAAGTTCATGGAGCATGAAGATCAAGTTAGGGGAGGATTGTTGGGAATTATGATACGAATCAAGAGAAGACAACTTAGGTCTGGTAGTATATCAGAGTTAGGTCTGTCTTTGTAATTAGGTCTGGTAATGCAAAGTTAAGTCTGGTAGTATGTTTAAGTCTGGTTGACTTATAATGTTAAGTCTGGTCGTGAAGTTAGGAAAGTCTGTTAGAGATAAGTTAGGAAAAGATACAAAACGTGTAAGTATCTTTATAGAAGATTTGTGAATATCTTCTTAGTCGGTTAGTATTAGGGTTTCCTTGTGTTATAAAAGGATCCCTAAAGATTGTTAGTTCTGTGTGTGAGTTGTACGAGTTCACTATTGTGATTAAAATCAATATACGAAGTTAGTGATATCTCTGTGTGTGTTCTTCATTGTTCTTGTTAAGATTCCGCATTAACATCAACAATTACCTAGGGTTTCTCACTTAGATTGGTTCGGATTTATCCTAACCATCTACTAGGTATTCAAAACTACTTAGAGATCCACTTACAATTTGTGGACCAACAGATTGTATTGCATTATCTACCGCAGAAGCCGAGTATGTGTCTCTATCTGCGTGTTGTGCCCAAGTTCTATGGATGAGGACACAACTCACAGATTATGGCTTTACTTTCGACAGAATACCTATGTATTGTGATTCGAAAAGTGCCATAGCCATCTCGTGCAATCCAGTACAACACTCGAAGACCAAGTATATTAGAGTCCGCTATCACTTCATCAAGGAATACATAGAAAATGGTACTGTTGAATTATTTTTCGTGAAGACTGAATACCAACTCGCCGATCTATTTACTAAAGCCCTTCCAAAAGAAAGGTTTGAAAATCTAGTTCGACGAATTGGCATGCGAAGCCTAACTCCTGAGGAGCTAGAAAGTCTTCTCGAATCTTCTTGAAAATATTTTCAAAATAGCTTCGCTGTAAATATTTTTGAAAAACAAAATACAAAATTTGAAAAACCAACAAAAACAAAATATAACAATAGAAAACTTTCAAAAATACAAAAACATTATAAAATATAAAAACCAAAAATATTCTTCTCACGACATGTCTCTCGTATAATCGATATTCTGTACATATCTAGAAATGTCATTTAAGAATGATACATACATTTACAGATGCTTGAGCGAGAGTTCATTTAAATTTTCTAAAACATTTCGTTTCTTAAAATTTCTTCACTATGGCTTTCGTATACTTCAGTACGAAACCCAGGCTACAATAATGACTTCTGATTATTTCAGATCAGGACTCGTAATGTTAATGTCAAAATAAAAACCCTTGAGCACATGATCAAGATTTTTCAAAAAGATTTTTCAAAATCTTTCTCAATATTCTGTGCTCAAGATAACTCCCTCCATACCCTTAAAATTGATTTTAAACTAAATGTTTAAAAAATATGCTTTATTTAAGGGGGAGTATAAAAATGAAAAATGTTCCAAATCATGCTAAAACAAACCCGTCTATCTCTCCGAAAGCCTTATTTTAATCAGTTGATATAAAAAACATCGAGAAGACGTGATTAAAATGTGATAAAAAAATATTTAAAGATCGTAGCTGAATCTCAAAAAGAGCTCAACTCAGATTTGACCCTCGAATTGACGAATACTAAATGTCAGTAATCGAAAAGACTTGTCCGGGACGGGTAAGAATTTCAAGCAGGTTCATCCACTGATGTAAACATGTCTCGCAAAGGACTTGTCTGAGTAGAATGTACCAATTTGAGAGATTCTCTTTTGATATGACCGGGACGGGTAATAATTTCGAGCTAGTCTAACTAGTGATGTAAACATGTCTTGCGATGGTCATATTAAATGAAAATCGATCAATTCAAATATGCGAACTCTACCCAACATGTGCAAATTTATCTTAAAAAGCATGAGCCCATGTGAAGGGAGAGTATTTCAGAAAATGTAAAACTCTCGAAGTGTTGACTAAAATGTGTTTTATTCATAAACTCTTTGAAAGATTTTCACTAAAGGTTTTATGGCATGTGATCAACAAATCTAGGATAATCATGGAGTAATAAGGTGATTATGTTTAGGTTATGTCCTATGATCCGCCAGAGCCAGAGGGATCTACCCAAGGACAATTCCAATAGATTAGAATTAGAAGTCCTTAGGTAAGATTGAAAAAAGGAGTAAAATGAGAAAGGAGAAAGAAGGGGTTGAAGAATGAAAAAGAAAAGTTTAATGAAAGGGTGAAAAGAAATAGCCCTCCAAGAAAACTTAGGGTAGAAACCGGGTTAATACATCTGCTATCGGTTATCACTAAGTTGATACTGACATTGAAGACAAGACGTCATGGACCCAGTGACGTGCTGCACTACCCCTCCTAGCCACTCAGATATCTCTCAAAAGATATTTGTTTCATTTCTCACGGAGAACACTGCATAATCTATCGGCCTCTCACTCCGAGATGTGTTGATATTGAAAAGGTGGCACTCTGCTCCATGCCTCCGACTACTAAAACCAAAACACACATTATCGAGTCTAGAGCCATGAGATTCATTAAAAGATCTCTTAGGATAAACTTCCAATATAATACGCTTGTGTTCGCCAAAAAGGACACAAGGTGTACAAGAGTCTTAATGAGATCTACAAATCTTGCCTTATATATCATGATGGTTATTTGCTTCAAACGGTCTACAGTCGTGGAGTGATACTTCGTTATACTTCAGCGGCTCACATGAATTGTGGGTATACTTCGGTATATCTGTTGTAAGCCTTCTTGAGGGCATCCAATTCAGGAACAGTCTTTGTAAGGATTAGAGAAGGTTTTCAATCTATGCTGTTGATTCTCTCGAAGTCTGAGCCTGATAACGCTCAAATTGTGCATGTTTTAAGTAGCGTTATTCGTGCTTTTGTATATATTAATTGGTTATATTTATATTCTTATGCTACTTAATCGCACCAAAGTATGTTTGCAAAGTATATGTAGCCAAGTACAGGAAAAAGGAAGAAAAAGTGAAAGATTAATGAAGAAAACAAGGATTTACGATCGTACGAAGATTCTCATGTCAAGAACCACTCCGAAAAGGCATTTCAAATAAGGATGATTCAAATATTCATTATTACAAAGAACCAAGAGCTATGAGAAAGATACAAGCCAAACATCAAAAGACCAAGTTTGTGTCTACAGGACAACTCCATCCGATCGGATGCAACCCGCAACTGATTCGGATGGAGATGATGATCAAGACCATCCGATCGGACACAACCTGTATCCGATCGGATGGAGCCCTCGTACTTTTCTCAAATCTGCACTTTGGTTAAATTCTAGGCTCTTCTATTTGGTATTCTAGGTCCTTCTAAGCTACTTGGAGGCCAAGTTGCAGCATTTAAAGTTCCTATGCTTGAGAGTAGTATAAATAGAGCCTTTGGAAATCATTTGAAGGAGACAACAAAGAGACAACAAAAAGACAACTATTACACAACTATTATTCAATAATCAATCAACTCTCTCTAATCATAAACCACTCTCAAAAGCTCTCAAATTCGTCCTTAGAAGTTCAGGAAATTTTGGAAGTCCAAAAAGTCAACATTTAGAAGTCAAACTCTCAAGAAGTCAACACCAATACTTTGGGTATCATTACCTTATCATTTGTAATCTCATTCCAATCATTGTAAGACTTTTAATCATGATTTCTAATGTTCAAAATTCTGAGTTTATGTTCATGTTTTCTATGAGTGGCTAGTGCCTTTGTGCACTTGCTTAGATGATGTATATTACTTAATGATTTGCGTATGATTGTGATAACATGTTTTAATTCAATTTCAAGTTAATTCTAAGATCAAATTGTGCTTAAGTTTCATAGTGACATTTGTTAATCAAGTTTGACTAGTTGTTAGTAATTCTAAAGGTCGAAAGGTTTATTGTTATTCAACTAGTTATAATTATTTGTCTATGAATGATTGTTTTTACCCATTATTCTTGGTTAAACAAAGAAACTTAATTGTGGTTGTAAAAAGAATGCTTTTGTCTATCAAATTGGATTGATTGAAAACCACCTCATAGGTCGAAAGATTAGTAGTTTACAATCAATTGTAACCTTTTTGTCTATGATCGGTTATCTTTTGTATTGACCATTTCCTAAGCTTATTTGATAAAAAAAAAGATTGTTTTTGTGTTCAAGTTTGTTAATCCAAACTTATGAAACTTGAATTGATTGGTTAAACTTAATGCTTGTTTTTATAAACTAAAATCTTGACGAAGGTTTAACTTGTAAGAACAATAGATTAGTTCACCAACTAATTATCATAACCAACATGTTAATAAAAGTTATCACAATCATGCTTATCTAGAGTAGTATACTAGTCTAAGCAAGTGTATTTTTAATCATTTGAATTATCATATTAATCATTATTGCTTATTTTTTAGATTACTTTTGGTAGCTTTTATACTTACAACTTGATTCACTCACAAATCCCTGCGAACGATCCCGACTTACCATCATAATCTTTCTATAACTGACGAGTTCACTTGCTCGTATGTGTTATTTATAGATTCGGTAATTTACCCCTTATAAATTTAAAACTTGTACACACACGTAACACATCAAGTTTTTGGCGCCGCTGCCGGGGATTTTGATTGTGTTTCTATAAGTTTTAGAAGTCCATCTCTTACCAAGTTCGTTTTCGAAAAAAAAAATCCGAGACAACCATCCGATCGGTTAGACTCCCATCCGATCGGTTCCCCAATAATCAATTTTTACCGAGACGTTTATCCGATCGGCACACCTTGCCATCCGATCGGTTAACCAAGTCTGATTTTCCAAACTGATTTCATTCTTTGCTCGTGTGTTTAAACGTTGCCTAGATTCTCTTGGGAATTGTATGAACACTCGCTCTACTGGAATAGAACCAATTTCACCTCTTTCAGATCCCGAACGTTTAATCCGAAGACCAAGAAGAAGAAGAACACCTTTTGTTCCATTAACCAACCGTGTACCAAGAGTACCAAACCAACCGTTTGATAACCTTTTCGAAGCCAAAGTCGATCAACCTTTTCCCATGGCTGACGATCAACCCATGTGGGCCACCAACCGAGCCGCAGCACCCACTCCTGAAGCTGCTATTGTTGCTGTTAACCTTGGTGACAATTTCACCGTGAAAGGTCACCATCTTTCTATGATCAAAGACCGCCAATTCGATGGCCGTTCGTGGGCCGATCCGCATAAACACATTGCCGAATTCATCGAAATTTGTGGCATGTTCCGATATGGTGACACCGATGTCAACGCCATTAAACTCAAACTTTTTCCATCATCACTTGCCGGAGATGCAAAAGTGTGGTACAACGAATTAACCCCAGGAACTATCAATACTTGGGAGGAGATGAGGCAAGCTTTTGTAAGCCGATTCTTTCCACCTGCCATGTTTGACCGACTCATGGGAGAAATTTGTGCTTTCACACAAAATCCTAACGAATCACTCGTCGAAGCTTGGCTTCGTATGAAAGATTTGCTTCGTAGTTGTCATGGACATGGTTTAGGACGAGGAACCATTATCCAAATCTTCTACCATGGACTTGATGAAATATCTCAAGGAATCCTTGATGCTAGAGGAATTTTTCTCTATAAGACCCCTAACGAGGCACATAAACTACTCGAAGACCGAATACTTCTCAAACTCGATTGGTTAAAAGATTCCAAAACTAAACCTTTACGAAAAACCGTTGCTTTTGCTGAAAGTTCCGATATCTCTAAACTCATGGAGAAAATGGAAGCCTTGACTTCCAAAATTGACTCGCAATACAAAGATCTTAAAGGAGAAATGAAAGAAATGCGAGATGGTTGTAACAACTGTGGAGGTAATCACCCATCATCGGAATGTGACGATCAACCAATGGACGAACCTAAAGAAGGAGAAGCTAATTATGTCCAAGGAGGATACCGTGGAGGCGGTTATTGTTACACCCCGTGCCCGCTTAGACCAAAAATTAAAACTTTTTACGCGAAAACACTTGAATTTTATGGAAATACTGTCACTCTTTTGACAACTGACAAAAATCAGTACACATTCAAGACTTGAGACTATTTTTAAATGAAAGTACATTCAATTACCTTCAAAACGACGGGTGGCACGACCCGTGACGACTTACGGTTTCAAAGATATGATTTTTTGAAAATTACCAAAATCTGAAAATTCTGCCAAGCCGGCGGTTTGGGCCCAAACCGCCGGTTTGAGTCAAAACCGCCACGGTTTGAACCTGCTGTCCCCGAAAATCAGTTTTCGTTATCTCCGCTTGGAAACCCGACCTCCCGAACTCGAAACTTAACCAAACTTTCCAGATATGATTGGTATATCAATAAGATCATTTTCATACAAAAACATTTACCGAACAACTTCCGAAAATAGTACTTTACAATTTAGACGGGTTATGCAAATAACCCGTTTTGACCCATTTTCACTACAAACAACCCATACGAATTCCGTTTTGCACCAAACTTGACCAACTTCATTTATTTAACATATCAAACATGTTCCAACGACACTTGACCCGATTACAATCCAAAATGGGTACGTTTACCCCTTTTGCCAAACACCCCCTTAAACATTGACCGTAAACCATTTAACACACTTAGACACACCATTGACCATCCAAACTTTACAAAGACCTCGACACACATTATACAAATCATAAGAAAGACTCTCGGGGGTACAACCTTGTCTCGAGCTCGGTATTCTACCTAGCTCCTAATACTTATTATCTTCCAAATCCACTTCCAAATCCTTATGCTATGACCCATAAACCTTCCTTCCGCCGCACAGGAACCTACAAAACATTAACAACTAAAAGGGTAAGCTTACGCTTAGTAAGTAACCCGACATAAAACATATCTCATACACATATTTCCACATAAGCATCATAATCACATAAAAGCCTCTAAACTACGACATTCATAACATATCACGCATAATCTCATGACATAACTAATATCAAGCCACAACATCCATAACTAACAACATACCTTAATTATTCCCAAGGCCATAAGCTACATACTCTTAGCCATAACCACTAGCCACCAATTTCCAACTTACTACCATCCTAAATCCAAGTCTCATGGTCTCATACGATCATAACACATATATGATAAATACATACATAACACATGTTTTAGGGAGAGTTACTTACCTTCAATCCAAGCTAAATACTAACATAAATCCCACCACCAACATCTTCTAACCATCATCATCATCATCATCATCATCTCTTTATCACAAACACCCCAAGTCATAATCATCATAATCATTTAATTACACATAATCAATAATTATAACAATGGTTTATATAACCATAACTCATCACTAAACACTTCTAATCATCACATAATCATATATTGATTATATGATGATCAATCCTACAAATCACTAACATAAAAGAGATTACTTACTTGGGATGATTATTGCTAAGCTTAACTCTTGAGGTGGGACACTGATGAGTGTGTAAATACTCATCATTTTATACCCATAAAAGACACAAAAATAACTAAAAACACCCAAATAGGCCATATTATACTGCAAATATTCTTGGTTTGTGTTTTTATGTGTTTCAGGTACAAAAGGATTGAAAACAGGGCGAAAACAGACAAAACCGAGCACAAGATTGGAAAAGCGTGAAAGGCCGGAGCCGGAAAAGGAATTTACGAGTTTGGACCGGGATATTGCTCAAGTTATCAAAAGTCAACCTCTGAGAATATCAAAGTGTCACAAATAGTCCTTGGAGATAATTGTCAGACTTTACAAGAATGGTCCCTGGATTTTCAGAATGTGCATAAATGGTCCCTAAACTTTCAGATTTTACAACATTAATCCCTAAACCCTAAAACTAAACCTTAAATCCAACCCTTATCCTTAACTTAACCCAGCCCAAATTAAACTCCAAAGCCCAATTGAAAAAACCCAACCCGGCCTTTGTTTTTGTTTTAGCTAAAAAACCAGGTCAAAGGAGAAAGTCAAAACCATCTCCTTCCCAAAACCATTAAACCCGCCAATACCATTTCCAATTCCCAAAACCGACAACAATGTTTCCCCCCATGTTTTCTCTGCCAACACACAACCTCCCCCCTCCCCTACACTTAGCTACTCACACCAACTCCCTACGTGCTCTGATTTTCCACTAAAACCCACTATCCCATTTTCCCGCCAAAATGCGAATGTAGGGCTGAGATCAAATGAAAGATATTCAATGGTTGGGATGAATTCGGAATGAGGAGAGAAGGATTTTGGAAGTATAAAAAGGCCTCCTCAAGAGCACAATCGGGTGTTAGTTAGTTTTTTAGTTAGTAGCTAAATTAGTTTAGGAGTAGTTTAGTTTAATTATCAAGCCGGATTCTTATAAGCAGTTAGATATTAGCTCAATTTCGTGTTGTTGTAATATCAATTTCAATTCTAGTTTAAATTTCAAAAACCTTGTTCTATTTCAGTTGTAATTCAAGCTTAATGCTATTTCAGTTATTCGATTTAATTATTGTTTAAGGTTTAGAAGCCCTTGTTTCTGTTCTTGTAAGCTCATTTAAGCTTATTTAAAGCTTGTGGTGATTTTATTCTTGCTTGGTCACTGCCTTTATTCAAATTGCCTTATAGTCATAGTAAGTCAACATAGGTCAACACGGGTAAAAGCTAAGGTACACTGTTCATTGACCAATTTGTTAAGTTTGTTTGAACTTATCTTAGGCTAGTTAAGCTGATTTAATTAGATGTTAGGCTGTTTTGAGGTTATATTAGGATTTGAGTTTGTGAGTTCACTTTTAGAATCTAAACTGCCATTTCAAGCTACCTATAAGCTGAAGCTTAAATGGTCCAAACCTTTTGTGAATTTAGGTGCATTCTAGTGAGTAAAGTGTAGGTTTAAAAGTTGGTAGTGATAGCTTAAGTATTGTAAGAATTAGATGTCATTTACCTCAGTCTGCACATTTTTGAGTTTTCCATTTTTTTTAGCCTGTGTGTTGATTTTTAATTACCTCATCTTTAGACATTAGAAGCTTAAATTGTGCATGATCACAGCCCCCCCAGCTCATCTAGTTACTTATAATTTTTTTAGAATTTTAGAATTTTTCTTTGAGTGCTTTTTACAGGCTTGAAAAAGCCTAATTTTGCCCTGTATCATAGCCATAGCAGCAGCCTCAGTTTTTCTTGTTAGCTTATTTTGTCTATAAAGTAGTGCTTATTTCCTCTTTTGTAGCTTAATTAGTCCCCTTTTAGCTTAATGTAATTGTTTCAGCTTATTTCAAGTTTCTCTTAGCTTTTTAATTGCTTATCAGCCCCTTTATTGCAAATCCTTAGCTGATTTAATGTATAAGCCAACTGATCTGCTTTACTACTGCTTTTTCTGTGCTTCTTTGTGATTTTTAAAAATAGTTGTAGTTAGTAAATTTGCTTCTTCTCATGTGCTTATCAAGTTTGTAAGAAGAAAAATTAAAAAAAAAATAGTTTTACAAAAAGAGCACCATGGGACTCGAACCCTGATCTCTCAGCAAACCATACACATACTTAACCATTGCGCCCTTGGGTCTTTTCTGACCAAGGGTGCATGGTTATTTCTTTTAACCATTTTTTTACCCTTTGCTTATTAAACCAATTTAGCTTATTACCAGTTTATCTGGATAAGCTGGCTCAGTGTTTTTATTTTTTCCTAAGTTCAGCATCTCACTAAGTAGTTTCCTGATTTTTTTCATAATTTTCCATTTCCATTTAGTATTTTTAATTCATTTTTCTTTTTAATTCTGTTTTTAATTCATAGAAAATAAAATAAAAATCAGAAAAATATAATTCTTTTTTTTTAAATTTTCTTTTATTAGTTAGAACTTAGGAAAAATAGATTTGTACCCGTAGAGTTAATATTTCATTATTTTGACGTTTTTAGGTTCGTGTCTTTTCACGTTTTTAATTACGTTTATTTATTTCGCGTTTTTGTTTATTTATGCTTTATAGTCTTGTATTTTATGCTTATTAAGTTTTCCTTAGCCTATTTATGCTTCTCGTAGTCTTAGGTTATTTAATTTCTTTTAATATCCAAAATCTCTCCATTTTCACCATTCAAACACGTTTCACGAATCGAGATCACGAATTCCATTCAAACTTTCGTTGGGGATAACGACCCGGGTTTACAACTTCCATTGTATTCCTTGGATAAAAATACGTGTTGATTCCAGCGAATTAGACACAAACCTTCATCAACACTTGATCATCATCATCTTGGTTCCCTCCCTTTTTCCCTTTTAAAATCGGCCTTCCACTCTCCCTCAATAATGATAGAAAAGCCTAGAATATCCTAGACATAACTAGTTAGGTGATACTTTGGCCTTTTGACATAATTAGTCCTTCTAGTCTATTTCTTCTCACTTTGGTCACAACTAACTTATGATACCTTTAACATATTTACCACCATGGCAACTTAGGTCCCTTTAGTTATACATCATATTTATATTACTACATTAGTCATATTTTGACTATTAGTTTGACTATCGGGTTTGACTTCCACGTAACTTTGTTGACCAACCAATCACATTAGGTCTTTATCCATTTTCATCTAGGGTGGGGTCCCAACACCTGGGAAACGGGTGTTACAATTCTATCCCCCTTATTTAGATTTCGTCCCTGAAATCTTCCGTCTATTTCTAACCAAAACTTAGTCTCATAACTCATCTCATTCCTAGCACCTTAATTCCTAGTTTATTTAGTGCAACGATCTAAGTGATCTTGCAACCCTATGCATACTATAACATATCACATATCCTTAATCCCCATTACTTCTCGTTTACTTCTATACCACACAACTCTTGCTTAGATTTTACATAATACTAGACATGCTTATTACCACTAGTCCTCATTCTAATCTGCCCTATTACCGTTACATCACCATCTCACTTGCTTTATCCTCTACTCTCATTCTTGACTACTTGATACTTAAGAAGCTCGTACTATTTGACTTTACATAATCACACTCGACTAATACGTTCACATTCTATTATTTTCATTCATCATATTTTTTACCACGCCGCAAGGCACATCATATCATCATTACAATTTCTTCATCTCCTCAAGGCTTCTCCTAAGTCTCAACTAAAAGCCATGGTCTAATTCTAACCCTCCTATCTTAGTCCTTATAATTTCTAACTAATTCTAAACTTCCGCTTTCTACTTCTCTAACCCTACTCGTGCCGTGTCGGCAACACATAAGCCTACTCATTTATATTTCCTCATTTACATGGAGAGGCGTCCCAATCGATGTAAATCAAGAAATATAAACTCATGGTTATGTGCTCCCGTCATAACACTACTACTCCTAATTCCTAATTTAACTTTTCTTATTTCATCATGTTTATACTTCATATTTCCTTTTTAGACTTGGATCCATATCATTATCACATTCATTATGGGGATATTTTTATTGCCAAGGATGTAGGCAACCCCATTTACCGATGAAGGCAACACGTTTTCATCCCGAGGGATCTTTAACATTCATCCCGAAGGATTCCTTAACATTCATTTACTTGGTCATCCCGAAGGATACCACCTTTAACATTTATCCCGTAGGATCTTTAACATTCACACTTTACCACCTTAGCAATGGATCCAAGTCATAAGCATCTTACATACATTATTACATTTATATATTTTAGTGAAATGCAAGCGCATAGAGCATATGAGCCTGCTTATTATAATTACACACTTCTATGTGTTTACACGTCTCACCGCCACTTACATTATTTAACCTTCGTTAACCAATCCCGCATCTTTACTATTACCCTTTTAGTCTCACTCTTTATTATCTCTTGCATACTTAGCCCACATTAATCATTTTCACATTCTTACATTACATTTTAGTCTACCCAACTCATTTACATCTAGACTTCACACATATTGTCAACCGTAACACATGCTTTCATTATAATAATTACCGCTAATCGCCTTAGCCGTAATATGATAATTTTAGGACAACGCCTTTATCTCATACCTCTCATTCTTTCTTACATTTTTAATCCATCATGTGGAAACCGTAGAGGAGGGGGGGGTGAATACGTTTCCATTTAAAAACTTAAAACCTTTTGTATCAAACACCCAATCAAGTGTGACGTAATATGAAAAGTGTCAACAATGATCACATATCATCTAGGGATGAATAAATTAAACTACAACACAAGCACAATCAACCATGACACATACATAATCAACATAACATAAGCAACTAGCCACACAAGCATAAACGCAATGCAAATATAAATATAAAGCGATAAAGAATAAAATGAAAGTAAAGAGATAAGTAAGAAGGCGCAAACTGGACACGATGATTTATAGTGGTTCGGTCACGAAGCTCCTCTTCGCCCTACTCCACTCCCCGAGTACCCAACTCGAGAGTTACTTCACTAATCAACAAACTCCCTTTAGGCGGAGAAAACCGTACACGTCGCTTAACTTGTTTTCCGACATTAAGCTAGATGTCGAGTGCTAATCTTAGCTAGCACCAATCTACCACGATCTACCCGATCTACACCGTACACGTCGCTTATCCTATTTCCGACACTAAGCTAGATGTCGAGTGCTAATCTTAGCTAGCACCAATCTACCACGATCTACCCTTGATCCACATGATCAATCACACAAGCCCAATGGCTTCAAGAGATCTTCACTCTCTCTACAAGATCACACTTGATCTTGACTCACTCTCTCTCACAAAGGTAAAATGATCTTGATGTATGCTATGATACAATCAAGAGTGTAACAAATGTTACAAGACCTAACAACTATAACTCTTGTATCTTCTTGGATACCTTGAGTTCTTCTCTTGCAAATGAAGAGGAATGATAACACTTTGTATCTACTTGGATACTTTGTGTTCTTTTCTTGCTAATCAAGAGGGATGACAACACTTTGTATCTACTTGGATACTTTGTGTTCTTCTCTTGCTAATCAAGAGGAATGAAGAGGATCACTTGAGTGGATGATTGGATCACTCTTAAACAACCTAAGACTCTCCAAATGATCAAAGAAAGTTTTCTAAGTGAGGAGGGATTAGACCAGAGAAAAAGGACTGGAAAAATCAAGTTGGAAGTGTGGAATGGTCCATTATTTTTAGGCAAAGGAAAATCTGACCGTTAGAGACCTACGGCTCCACTAAATACCCGACGGCTCCACTAAATTTAGTGGAGCCGTCCATACTTAAAGGTGCCGTTGGACGCTCCCTTTTTTGTCTTTAGTGGGGAAGGTTTATTTAGGGAAGTTGGAGCTGTTTTGGGGGAAAAATGGCTGTTGGGAGTTTTCAAATTTATTTTTCAAAATAAAACATTTCTTTTTAATTCAAAAATAATTTGTAAAATATATTTTTGAAAAAATGTTTTGTCACATTAAAAATGTGAAGTTTAGAAAAATATAATCCTTTGATCATTTGTCAAGTAGTAGATTTGTTTGTCCATACCTTGAGTGATTTATGTCGGGATGGAAATCTACGACTTCTTTGAAGCATACTTGAGACGTCGGGAGGTGTTGATGAAGTATGCATTGATGATTTATGTTTACAAGTAACTTGCACATTTTACGTTATGTATTACAAGTTACATGTTTGTCATCATTAAAACCGAAGAAACCGTTTAGTTTAAATATCGTAATATTTGCACTAACACATCACATTTTTATTCTCATATCTTATCTATCTTCTTTTATTTTTCATATGTTTAAGCAACTTCTTTCTGTCTCGCCTTCCCTAAATTGTTACTATGACACGCTCTTTAACTTCACACATTCTATGATATCGTCACCTATCGTCATTCCTTAATCTCATTCATTTATTTTATTATTACACCTCATATTTTAGCACACTTTTCATTACTACAATCCATTATTTAAGCGTTATTGCCTTAAGTTACTCACTAACCCATCTCTAATACCAATTACTAGTCCCTTTCACGCCTTACCATTATTATCTTCCTATAGTACGCAATCACATAACTAAATCTTGAGTCTATACTATACAAAACTATCATTCACTTTCGTAGCATACATATACATAACATGTATTCCGTCTCATAATCTAAACAATCCATAACCCGTTCCTAACTCATTACTTCTATATTCAACTACGTCCACATCACGTAATAATTACCGACACAACCCGAGGTGCACGGTAATCCTATCACTCACACACCAAGTCATATATCACATAAAACACATCCATAAGTTCTCATCATTATACTCATATAGCAATCACATAATTCATTTCAAAACTCAACATTCACATCCTATAACTTACATAATATTTTCCCGTATTTCTTAAACTTAAACTTAACGCGTCTACGAGTGGTTTAAGTCTAGGCAACCTATGGTGGAAACCTAATTCACTAAAACCGAAGCTCTGATACCAAGTTGTTACACCCCGTGCCCGCTTAGACCAAAAATTAAAACTTTTTACGCGAAAACACTTGACTTTTATGGACATACTGTCACTCTTTTGACAACTGACAAAAATCGGTAGACATTCAGGACTTGAGACTATTTTTAAATGAAAGTACATTCAATTACCTTCAAAACGACGGGTGGCACGACCCGTAACGACTTACGGTTTAATAGATACTCCCTCCGTCCCACTATAAGTGTCCATAATGGAATATTCAAAGTCTTTGTTTTTCAACTTTGACCGTAAATATTTTTGTTTGTGTTATATAATACTTGATGAAAAGTATACCCAATGAAAACACATCTAAAACTAAATCAATTCATATAACTTTCATCAAGTATTATATAACACAAAAAAAATATTTACGGTCAAAGTTGAAAAACAAAGACTTTGAATATTCCATTGTGGACACTTATAGTAGGACGGAGGGAGTATGATTTTTCGAAAATTACCAAAATCTGAAAATTCTGCCAAACCGCCGGTCGGGATTTCCAAACCGCCGGTTTAGGCCCAAACCGCCGGTTTGAGTCCAAACCGCCACGGTTTGAACCTGCTGTCCCCGAAAATCAGTTTTCGTTATCTCCGCTTGGAAACCCGACCTCCCGAACTCGAAACTTAACCAAACTTTCCAGATATAATTGGTATATCAATAAGATCATTTTCATACAAAAACATTTACCGAACAACTTCCGGAAATAGTACTTTACAATTTAGACGGGTTATGCAAATAACCCGTTTTGACCCATTTTTACTACAAACAACCCATACGACTTCCGTTTTGCAGCAAACTTGACCAACTTCATTTATTTAACATATCAAACACGTTCCAACGACACCTGACCCGATTACAATCCAAAATGGGTACGTTTACCCCTTTTGCCAAACACCCCCTTAAACATTGACCGTAAACCATTTAACACACTTAGACACACCATTGACCATCCAAACTTTACAAAGACCTCGACACACATTATACAAATCATAAGAAAGACTCTCGGGGGTACAACCTTGTCTCGAGCTCGGTATTCTACCTAGCTCCTAATACTTATTATCTTCCAAATCCACTTCCAAATCCTTATGCTATGACCCATAAACCTTCCTTCCGCCGCACAGGAACCTACAAAACATTAACAACTAAAAGGGTAAGCTTACGCTTAGTAAGTAACCCGACATAAAACATATCTCATACACATATTTCCACATAAGCATCATAATCACATAAAAGCCTCTAAACTACGACATTCATAACATATCACGCATAATCTCATGACATAACTAATATCAAGCCACAACATCCATAACTAACAACATACCTTAATTATTCCCAAGGCCATAAGCTACATACTCTTAGCCATAACCACTAGCCACCAATTTCCAACTTACTACCATCCTAAATCCAAGTCTCATGGTCTCATACGATCATAACACATATATGATAAATACATACATAACACATGTTTTAGGGAGAGTTACTTACCTTCAATCCAAGCTAAATACTAACATAAATCCTACCATCAACATCTTCTAACCATCATCATCATCATCATCATCATCATCTCTTTATCACAAACACCCTAAGTCATAATCATTTAATAACACATAATCAATAATTATAACAATGGTTTATATAACCATAACTCATCACTAAACACTTCTAATCATCACATAATCATATATTGATTGTATGATGATCAATCCCACAAATCACTAACATAAAAGAGATTACTTACTTGGGATGATTATTGCTAAGCTTAACTCTTGAGGTGGGACACAAACCTTCATCAACACTTGATCATCATCAAGTGGGGTTATTACTTACCTTGATCAAGCAAGTAATATTTATATATAACATTTTCATATCTAGCATTGGATCCAAGCTAACACATCATTACAAGCTCCATAAACATCACATTAACACAATCATAACATTAATAGCATAACATTACAAAGATTATACTCATATACTTACCTCAACTCCTACTAGCTTCCTACTTGACTTTGAATGGGCTTCTATAATTGCTTCTTATCACAAGATGAAAGGAACACAATTAAGGCTTCCTTAAAGCTTCTTGATCACTTCTTGATGTACAATTGAGACAAGATGATAATTTTGGCTTTCCCTCCTATTTCTCTTCTATATGTCGACTCACCAAGAACTCTCCAAATCTTTCCAGACAATTCCAAGTCTTGCTTATTTAATCATGTGCTAGTTACTAGTTTGGCCTCTTGGCAATTATGGTCCTTCTAGTTCTATACTTCTCATTTAGCCACACCTTAAGTTATAAATAATCCCTAACATATTTACATGACATAATATTTACATTAATGGTACCTTGTCGGGGTACGGGTGTAACATTTCCCTTCTAAAACCGGCCTTCCACTCTCCGTCAATAATGATAGAAAAGCCTAGAATATCCTAGATATAACTAGTTAGGTGGTACTTTGGCCTTTTGACATAATTAGTCCTTCTAGTCTATTTCTTCTCACTTTGGTCACAACTAACTTATAATACCTTTAACATATTTACCACCATGGCAACTTAGGTCCCTTTTGTTATACATCATATTTATATTACTACATTAGTCATATTTTGACTATTAGTCTGACTATTAGTTTGACCAACCAATCACATTAGGTCTTTATCCATTTTCATCTAGGGTGGGGTCCTAACACCTGGGAAACGGGTGTTACAGTTATAGTGGTAATTATTACGGGAGAAATTCTGGAAATTGGCAAGATCGCCAACAAAGGGATAATAACCGTGATTCTCAACCTCGAGCAGACAATCAAACTCCACAAACCTCTGATAAAAATCCGAAAGAATACGATTTCGAAAAAATGATGAGAGAATTCGTGACTGCTCAAAAATCCACTAATGAGTTCGTCAAGACTCATTTTTTCAATCTCAAAACCAAAGTTGAGCAAGGTCAGAAAAATCATCAAGCATCTATTCAGGATCTTGAAAACAAATTCGGTAGACTTTCTGACCAATTCTCTTCCCGACCATCAGGTTCGTTACCAAGTAATACCCAATCCAACCCGAAACCAACATCATCTAGATTAAACGATAAAACTTATTGTCCACCACAGACTAGAAATGAGCATATCAATGTTGTATTCACAAGAAGTGGTCTCTCTTATGATCCACCACCAAATCCAAATGATACCACGATCATCCATGATGAAAGTGAGGATGAAGCTGAAGTAGCAGATAAGGAAAATACTCCAAATACACCCACCAAAGAAAAACCTATTTCAACAGTCAAGGCGTACACACCAAAAATTCCATATCCACAACGCCTTAAGAAAGAAAAGATGGAGGAGCGTTATAAGAAGTTTGTTGAAATGATCAAAGAAGTTAGACTCAATGTACCCCTCGTTGATGTTCTAGCTGGAATGCCCAATTATGGGAAATTTTTAAAGGAACTTCTGAATAACAAGAACAAGTTGGAACAAATATCTGCTACCTTTCTCAATGAAGAATGCTCAGCCATTGTTCAAAACAAAATTCCACCAAAACTCGGAGATCCCGGAAGTTTTATGATTCCATGCACATTAGGAAACAACATCACATGCGATGCTTTAGCTGATCTTGGTGCAAGTATCAATTTGATGCCCTATTCGTTGTATTCTAAACTTTCCATCAATACCTTGAAACCTACAAAGATGAGTATTCGATTAGCCAACCATTCTTACCAATATCCTATTGGGGTTGCTGAAAATATGCTTGTTCAAGTTGGTAAATTTGTTTTTCCCGTGGATTTTGTGATCTTAGAAATGGAGGAAGATAGTAGAGTCCCTCTTATTTTAGGAAGACCTTTCCTAAACACCGCTGATGCTATCATCAAAGTAAAAAGTAAAGAACTCAATCTCGGAGTTGGAGAAGATAGAATTGCCTTTTTAATCGATAAAGCAATGCAATATCCATATTCCAGTGATGACACTTGTTTTAACATTGACGTAATCGATGAAGTCACTGATGAAGAATTGGATGCATTACTTGACGATTCTGATCCATTCATGACTACTTCGGAGAAAATTAGTGAAACAGATCTTGATAAAGAATTCACTGATTTTATGGAAGTAAAATTCGAAGAAGATATTGAAGAAGGAGAAATAGTGGAAGAGAATTTTGAGGAAATCACCTTTAATGATCAATTGAGGATCAAAACATCTCTTCAAGAACCACCAACTGATCTTGAGCTAAAACCACTTCCCGATCATCTTGAATATGCTTACTTGGAGGATAATTCACTTCTTCCAGTAGTCATATCTTCGTTGATCAATGACGATGAAAAAGAATGTCTCATCTCTGTTCTCAAGAGGCATAAAAGAGCTTTTGCGTGGAAAACTTCTGATATCCCAGGAATTAGCCCTGATTTCTGTAAACACAAAATCAATTTCGAAGAAGGTGCTAAACCCATTGTAGAAAGACAACGTCAACTCAATCCCAACATGAAAGAAGTTGTTAAGAAAGAAATCATCAAACTTCTTGATGTCGGTATCATTTACCCCATCGAGGATAGTCCTTGGGTGAGTCCAGTTCATTGTGTTCCGAAAAAAGGAGGAATGACCGTAGTGACTAACGAACGGAATGAATTAGTTCCTACTAGAACTGTCACTGGATGGCGAGTATGTATTGATTACATAAAATTAAACAAAGCCACCAGAAATGATCATTTTCCTCTACCCTTCATGGATCAAATGCTTGAGAGACTAGCAGGGAACAAGTACTTTTGTTTCCTTGATGGTTTTTCAGGATATTTCCAAATTTCTATTGATCCTGCTAATCAAGAAAAGACTATATTCACATGTCCTTTTAGAACTTACGCTTACCGGTAGGGGTGTTCATTAAACGGTTTGACCCAAAAAACCGACCGATCCAAATGACATTGGGTGAAATGGGTTTGGCTTATTTGGGTTTGGTTCGGATTTTTGGGCGCACCCGAAATAATATACGGTTTATGGTTCGGCTTTGGGTTAAAGATTTCCTATTCGGTTTCCACCCGAATACCCGAACTGTAACAAAGGAGCGTTTAATCTATTTATATAAATTATACTTTCATAACATAGAAACCTTCAATCAAATATTTGGAACGAGAGAAATTTGCTAGGTTACTTAAAATTCTAGCTTTAATATTTGAAGGTGATTCTGTCATAGCCAAAATCACGCACTTAGTAATTGTCAACCAATTTCTTCCCCTACATAATGGTCTCATATGTGTAGTGTATTATTTGTACTATGTAGTTTATCATTTTTTTTTAATCATGTCAATTCAATCAAAGTTTTGTTATTCTGCTACTTGCCAATATAGTATGAAATTGTTCTTGCCATAATAGAGCACTTAAGTATACTTATGTTCATACCTTTTTTTAAACTTAAATGATAATTGGGTTTTTGATGGAATATTAGTAGATCACTTCAAGTCTAACATTCATCCTCAATTTAAAGAAGTGCGTTATTTTTCTTTTATGTGTATGTTGATACTCTTAACTATCCATTTTTTAGGCATATAACTTTATATGATGTACTGATGACTTGATATTAATCAATAATCAGTTTATTGTTATTATTTTACTACATTTGTTGCAACCTTGGTGTGGATGTTTTATTAAGTTTTAATAATGTTAAGGACAATTACCTTTTATAGATCATTCTCTTATTTGGTTTTATGGAGAACCGACCCAAATAACCCGATTATTTATTTGGCTGGTTTGGTTTGGTTTTGATTAATTTGGTTTGGGTATTGGTTGGTCAAAACTATTTTTAAAAGCCGAATAACCCAAACTGATTAACCCTACTAAACCGTAAACCGCCCGAACGTACACCCCTACTTACCGGTGTATGCCTTTCGGTCTTTGTAATGCACCAGCAACTTTTCAAAGGTGTATGATTGCAATATTCCAAGACATGCTTGAAACATCTATGGAAGTTTTCATAGATGACTTTTCAGTTTTTGGAAACTCATTTGAAGCTTGCCTATCTAATCTCGATAAAATGCTCGAAAGATGTGATGCTGCACATCTTGTTCTTAACTGGGAAAAATGTCATTTCATGGTGACTGAAGGAATTGTGCTTGGACACAAAATTTCCAGTGCAGGAATGGAGGTTGACAAATCGAAAATTGATGTTATCACGAAATTACCACTTCCAACCAACGTTAAAGCCGTTAGAAGTTTTCTATGACATGCCGAATTAAACCGTCATTTTATTAAAGATTTTTCCAAAATATCTCGTCCCATGACAAAACTTCTTGAAAAAGATTCTGTTTTTGACTTTAATGTGGATTGCATTAAGGCTTTCGAAACATTAAAAAATCAATTGACTAGTGCACCTATTGTGGTTTCACCTGATTGGTCACTACCATTCGAGCTCATGTGCGATGCAAGTGATTTTGCTGTTGGAGTTGTGTTAGGACAACGTGAAGGAAAACATTTCTGTCCTATATACTTCGCTAGCAAAACACTTAAAAATGCTCACCAAAATTACACGGTTACAGAGAAGGAATTGTTAGCCATTGTTTTTGCTTTCGACAAATTCAGATCTTATCTTGTGCTTTCAAAAATGATTGTGTTTACTGATCACTCAGCACTAAAATATCTGTTTACCAAACAAGATGCAAAACTGCGTCTTATCCGATGGATTTTGCTACTCCAAGAATTCGACATCGAAATCAAAGATAAGAAAGGAGCAGAAAATCTAGCTGCTGATCATTTGACTCGTCTCGAAAATCCAAATTTGGAAGAGTTAAGGGAAGATGAAATTGACGATCATTTCCCTGATGAAACTCTTATGACTTTTGACACAATTGATGAAAAAGAAATTCCGTGGTTTGCAGATTTTGCAAATTATCTCGTTGGAAAAATTCTCAGAAAAGGATTAACTCACGCCCAACGAAGTAAATTCTTCTCAGAACTAAAACACTATTATTGGGAAGAGCCCTATATTTTCAAGATGTGTCCCGATGGGATGATCAGAAGATGTGTTTATGGTTCCGAAACAAGAAGAATTCTTGATGAATGCCATCATGGCCCGACTGGGGGACACTATGGTCCTTCCACCACATCTAAAAAAGTTTTTGATGTTGGATTCTATTGGCCGACAATTTTCAAAGAAGCTCATACTCATGTTCAAAACTGTGATGCTTGCCAAAGATCCGGTAGTTTTTCTCGCAGAGACGAAATACCTCAAAAAAACATTCAAGTCTGCGAAATATTCGATATTTGGGGAATCGATTTTATGGGACCATTTTCTAAATCGCACAAATACGAATACATTCTCATTGCTATTGATTATGTTTCCAAATGGGCAGAAGCCGAGGCTCTACCCACAAATGATGCACGAGTTGTTGTTAATTTTCTCAAAAAGCTTTTCGCTCGTTATGGAATTCCTAAAGCTTTAATAAGTGATCGAGGAACCCATTTCTGTAACAAACAAATGGAGAAAATTATGAAACGATATGGAGTTCATCATCGTTTTGCTACAGCTTATCATCCACATACCAGTGGTCAAGTCGAAAACACCAACAGAGCCTTAAAGAGGATACTCGAAAAAACGGTCAAAGACAATCCTGCCGTTTGGTCGAGAAAACTTGATGATGCTCTGTGGGCATTTCGTACGGCTTACAAAACTCCAATTGGTACAACACCATACAGACTTTTGTATGGAAAAACCTATCATTTGCCGTTCGAAATCGAACATCACGCCTACTGGGCACTCAAAAACTGTAACCCTGATCTCAAAATAGCTGGAGAGAAGAGATTTTTGCAATTGCATGAACTCGATGAACTAAGACTCCAAGCTTATGAGAACTCCAAGCTTTACAAAGCTAGAACCAAAGCTTATCATGACAAAAAGCTAAGAATACGGTAAGAATTCAAAGCTGGAGACAAAGTTTTGCTTTTCAATATGAAATACAAGTTTAAAGCTCCTAAGCTAAAATCGAAATGGTTCGGACCATATATAGTGAAACATGGATTTCCATCTGGATATGTTGAATTATATGACAAACAGGGTGGAAGTTTCATTGTTAATGGTCACCGGATTAAATTGTACTATGATAAGGAGCAAATGAACGAGATTTCTATCGAAGAAATTCCGCCTGAATCAGAATATGAAGCTATAACATTCATGGCACCCTTTCCGGCCGATTATAAGAAAAACACTCATACTGATACTAATGAAACCCTAGGTGGGTTTTATATCATCACGAGGGACCAAAACTGTAACTATCAAAGTACAGGGGGCGACGGTGAAAGATTAACTGCATGGAACATAGCTGTAATTTAGGATATCTTTTGTAATTTAGCATTTCGGGGTCCATTTAGACTAGTTAGCGATCGATTCTTGTCACGAGAATTACGCCATCGCGTTCAGAATAATAATTCCAATAAAAACGAGTAGTCGCACGACTAGTTTTTTGTAAATAAAATACAATTCAAACCAAATTGTTCATCGAGTTTACGGTTGTGCCGGTACGCGTTGTGTGCGGTTTTCACGTTTCACGAGATAACTTCTCGTATTCGATTCAAATAAGTTCGGAAAAGTCCGAAAGTGAAACTTATGAAATAATAAATATAATTTATTATTTAAAAATTAGTCTGGAAAATTACGGGGTATTACATAGTTGCATCTCATACAGGTTGTTATTAGCAAATACTAGTTTACTTAAATTCAGTGACGGAACTTGAATAATTTCCGTAGGGGGCCCGAAATGAGTGAAAGATTTATTCTAGCCAAGTATATCAAAAGAGAAAATGACATAATCTGATATATTAAAGAAAGTCACAAAATAAACGTTTAAACATACAAATTATAACTCGGCTTTACGGCCTTTAAGGTTTTTAAACTCCTCAATCACATATTTTGAGTCAAAAGTATCAACAATATCTTTTTCTATGTGAACGACCAAGTCGTGTGCTACTAAAGTACTAATGTTAACTAATCACATACTCACAGTCCATTATTCCATTGTATGTTAATGTACTCCAAGTATTAGTTCGTAAAAAATTAAGTATACAACTACAATTGTACTTCAAGATGAACCAACTACAATTGTCATTTGTCAAAAGATCCTAATAATTCCTAAATCAAAGCTGTAATTTTACAAGCAAACTTGGGATATACTACATATAAATATATAATAACATATATTGAGTCACAAACAACACTAAAAATTAAAAATTAAAAAACTATATTACATGATATTTGAGAATGTTAAATCGTACATAGCTTCTGTAAATTATTTAGTCAATTCATAAATATGTTAAACAAAGATAATATTGCACATGTCATACACTAGTTTGAAAGCCGCGCTTCGCTGTGAGTGTTTGTCAACGGAGCGTTTTGTGTAGTGTGTTCGCTGCCAACGGGGCATAAAATAATCTAATCAAAACATAAACAAACATAAATTCCATTCCAATTAATCACCAACCCCATAAGCATAAATAATATTAACAATTTCAAGAAAATCTAAATGTGTTTGGTAGCAACTTGGGGTATATTGTTTTATGTAAGTGCATCTTACCTAATTTAACCTATCATACACATAAAAGGAAAACTGCAATTCCTAAGATAAGGTATCTTATTCACATAAAATTAACAAAAAAAAGTTAAAATCATTTAAAACCCTAAAGTCACAGCCACAGTTCCTAATGTAAGCTATCATATTGACATAAAATTAACATAAAAAGTTAGAATCATTTAGAAACCTAAAGTGACAGATAGTAAAGCTGTCAACCCTAAGACTATACATACTAAACATGCAATTGAAAGATCAGAAAACATAATTATAAAAAAAGCTTAAGGATTCCAAACCTAGCAAGAATGGCAATTTGATGAAAAAAGCAGATCCAAGAGATGAAAAAAAGTGACCTAACACAATGATCTAGAAATAACCAAAGATAAACCAAGCTGATAACGCTCAAAGTGAGCATGTTTTTAGTTGCGTTATCATTAGTTTTGTGCATCATATTTGGTTATATTTGTATGTATTTGTTACTTAATCATGAAAAAGTGTATATGCAAGTAAATGTAGCTAAGTACAGGAAAAGATGATGAAAAGATGAAGAATTTGAGTGATTATGCACACTTGGAAGATTCTTGAGATGGAGACAAGAGTGAAACCACACAAGGACTCAAGGACTTGATAGTGACAAGATTTCTATGTTCATATATCAAGAAAATATCAAGTTCTATGGAAAAAATCAACACTTAAATGAAGGATAAAACATGTAACAAGAAAAGTCAAGGAAAAGTAAAAAATGTGAGTACAGGACGGGTCCAACCGATCGGATGCAACCAGCAACCGATTCAGTTGGGATGTGCCAAAGTGAGCAACCGATCGGATGATCATTGATCCGATCGGATAAGAAGAGCTGCAATTACCATTTCGCATTAAATGAAGGTTTTACTTCTCATTAATCATTGGAGTCCGATCATTTCTTGATATTAACTCTGGAGGGACGTGTTGGCTTGAAGAATAAGTGTTCTTACACTATATATTGGACCCTATGCATGTATTCTTAGTGTGACACCCCAAATTAGTAAAAGACTTATACCAAAGTCCTTACTATCTTATTATTATTGCCCGAAAGTCTAGTATTGCTGTAGAAACGTCCAGGAGATATTGAGTTTGAGTCTCAATAGTTTGTTTTGAGTTTGGAGTTGTTTACTTGTCATAATAGGCGATTGGAGGAGTGTGGTTGCTATAGTTCCACGATTCTAGTTCTTGTAATTCTAAAACTAGGTATATCTTGTTTTCTTACAATGAAGTACTTTTACTTTGAGTTTAATGAAAGTATTGCTTGTTACTTGTGTTTGATTATGATTGTTATGGAGTAATTTTTGGTATACTTGTGTGTATGATGTAACTATTGTTGGAGTATTCTTATCTTAAAAAATGATGCTTGAAAACATTTATAATTTTATGAGTTTGTTGGAATAATATTTAATCTTGCTTAATTTGTTGGTAAAAACATTTTAAAGAATAAAAAACGCCGAAAGAATTTTCTTTATGTTTTTATTCCAAAACGTTAGTGCACGAATTAGTATGGGATATGGTGTGTGACAAGCATCATATTTACTCATTAAAATGGATTTGAAACGATTTCATCACGAGAAAATGCCGAAAGGATTCGTAGGAATTTATGAGATAAGAATTGCTTTTCAAGCAACTAGTGTTTAATAGAATTGTCATAATAGTTAATAAGGCCGAAAGGAGTTCACTAGGAGATTGAATTCTTAGTAATGATTCTTCATGATATAAACCATTGATTGTTAATCATTCATATAAAATTGTGCATCATTACAAGTTACACCAAACTTTGTAGAATGCTCTATGCAATTGGTTAAGGAATTATACACAAGTATATGTTTTTGATTGATTGGATTCTATTTACTTTTTGAATTTTCACCAAATTGGATTGACAACCCTTTTTGCAAAAGCTTGTTATACTAAATACAATAATCACTAAATCCCTTGGGAAGATCTCGACTTACCCACCTTTACTATCACGGACGAGTATACTTGCTCGTATGTGTTGAATAGATAACCAGATAAATCGTGTTTGTAAATTTTAAAACTTGTACACGGTAAGAGCACATCACAAGCAAAAAAAAATGTGGCCACAAATAAAGAGAGGACTGTACATGGTAAAATTTGGCACTTGCACAACCACAAAAGGATTAAAATATTCATTCCACTGTACATTTCTCTGTAGCTCCCCTCACAGGCAACTGTAGCAACCAGAAAAGTCATTTGGGCGGATCGGGCAAGCGTTAATCAATCGTCGAATTCTTTGTCGGAGTTGCACCCGATTGGGTCTAAAAGATAAGAGGAGTATGTGAGTGATAGTGAATAGTCCGGGTCGGGTAGTAAAACCCAAAATATGTATTGGGCTAGAACCAACCGGGGCATAAACCAAAAATGAGCAATCAAAGATCATGATAAATGTTAAATTGTATAATAGTTAATGAACTTACAAGAATTAAAAAGTCAAACCTCAAATCCTATATTGATAAGACTTGTAGAAGCATATTTAGACTATCAGTAGTGGGCGCTGTTGCTCCCTTTTTTTCCCGGAAAACGCCCCAACAGCGCCCCCTGCCCCAAAACGCAGGGGCGCTGTTGCTCCCTATTTTGCTTCGCCGGTTATTCACACAACGCCCCTCCCTTCTGACATCTTTTCATATTGCTACTAATTATAAGTGTACTATATTCACACAACCCATTTTAATATTGCTAGTAGTACAATCAAGTGAATAAAATATTGCTAGTAGTACAATCAAGTGAATAAAAAAGAAAATAAAATGAATGCCACGTGTCAAACAACCCCCCCTCACCACTACACCACTTTTTCAACAAAGCCCCATAAAACCCTGCATGCCACGTGTCAAACAACCCCCCACTTTCCACTTCTCCCCACTACACATACTCTTAGAGGCATTAGTTAGAACTTGTGTGAATTTGATATTGATGAGAGAGCTTGTGACAACCCGTAAAAATCCCTCGTAATAAATCTCAGTGATTAATGATAATCACAACTTACGGTTTAATAAAACCCATTTTTATGGGAAAATTTAAACTTTTCTATCATCGCTATTGTTATCATGAAATGTTTTCGTGATATATATAATAGCAAACGTTACTCGAACCACAAACAACTTACGAGATATCATTCTCACTAAGTTCGAAACCTCACTAATCATAATAGTTAGTGATGACAAATCCCTACACACAAGTATATGCCCTTGTCCTAAGTTTCCTTAATTCCTACACTTAGTTCACACTAATTATCATTAAAACTCTTCACTAAATACTTGCAAAACCAAGTGGGCTGTTTAGATAATGGCCCAATACACGCACACCTGTTCTACACGAACAAGCCCAACACCTCTTTGTATTCATGTAAGTCGAACCAGCCCACTTCCACTTCAATATTTAACTTGTGATCTTATGCAAAGTTCGACTAACCACGCCTTACTAAAACAACTCCATATCTTGCGAACTTTAAACGTAACCCTCGAATATTTTTATACAATCCTATACACGACTCACTAGGCTGTTCGTACGCCAAATTCTAGAAACTCGAGTCAAGTATTGATATGGTTTCGAACGTCAAAGTTTTTGTCCTATTTCAATAAAACCCGCATAGGTAAAAATCTCGAAACTCAACTAACTCCAACCCGACTTTTACTAGGACTTTTAAATGATAATATTTGTACAATATGATGTTAGAGAGACATTGAAGTCGAAATGTTTATGAAATCACACGTTAAAAGTTTCTATCACTCATTCGAAAGTATCTAACTAATATAGATATAGTCCAACAACATAAGCCAAGTTCTTTAAAATCTTCTCATACTTTCTCATGATTGCTAAACCAGTCAAGTAACAATAGGCGTGTATAGATTGCTTAACCTCTTTGACCTTTATCAAATAATACGAACCGAATATGTACAAAGATACAACAACTAGATACAAGATATTATTGAAATCATCTTCTTAGCCAAACCTTCACTCATTCAATTGGTAAGATACTGTTATACTTCACCCCACATATCAAAGGAATATGTGTATAATCCAAATACAAAAGGCAAGACTCAATTCACACGTTTAGATACTTGTATACACAAACTAAAAATATCTATAGAATATGTATAAATGCCAACTATAAGAGTTAAGCTCTCAAACCACTTTCAATAATTCTAAATTCAGAATAAGAACTAGGACAGCAGAAACATGTGAGTCTCATTGACTTACATATAAAAATGTAAATGATAGTAACGTGTGAATATGTATTACATGTACATCCCAACAGCAAGAGACAAAATACTACAAACCTTCACACCTCCTAATGATTTCCAAAATCAGACGCATGCATGAAATCATGAATACTCGAACAGTAAAAATCATGATAAGTCTTGAGGATAAAATAGTCAGCATTGTGTAGCTATCTTCTATATAAACCCACTCGTCTTCACTGCCAAGGTCACACACACATTTCATTCTTACCTATCTCACTTAACTCACTCTCATTAAACACTTGAAAACCTAGCCTCACTCGTCTCTCAACAAAGGAAACAAGTCGAGTGGAATAGGTAAAACATATGTATCTAGCCACACTCACTGTCTCACCTTTGAGCATTGTTCGATCATCTTTACTCCCTTCTTGGGTCTCAGTCGATCATCACCGTCTCCTCCTCACCACCTTAAAAGGTGTTGTAAGTACTAAGTAACCCTTCTTTTGTTTCTATTTCTCGCACACACAAAACACAACATGCATGCACTCGAACAGATAATTATCTCTAGTTTAGTTTCATGCAATTTCTCTCGTATAACTCACATTTGTGTCGAGAAACTCTATCATAAAAGACTAGCATTCGAGTCACACTAACACTCTCACGACTACATTTAATCGCATGCATCATAAGAACTTTATATTCGAACCTAGCATTTAAATTACAAAAGTCAGTATAGCTTCTTTTAATAGATTGCATAAAACAAATTGCTCATAACAGTCACTAAGGGCAAATCTTAAACCACGCTAGTACATGGTACATGCATGCACACTCTCTTTTGTAATTCCAAATCAAACGTATAAACATATATATTTTAAAACACACGTCAACTTATTTTGAATAATGTCGAATCCTCTTTTGAAAATCTCAACAGTTAACTCACACACACCACTTTCACAATTAAGTGACATTGCATGCACATCACATGTACACTACTAGCTAAAACTGGGAAACCCTAAACCATTTTCTAAATGATTTGTATAGTCGAAACCACTCGAGTAACCCTAGAAACCATGTTGGGCTGTAAATTTGCAACTCGCTAAGAGGCCCAATGTGTAAAAATTAAGCTATTAGTCGAATAAAGTACTAATGTTAACTAATCACATACTCACAGTCCATTATTCCATTGTATGTTAATGTACTCCAAGTATTAGTTCGTAAAAAATTAAGTATACAACTACAATTGTACTTCAAGATGAACCAACTACAATTGTCATTTGTCAAAAGATCCTAATAATTCCTAAATCAAAGCTGTAATTTTACAAGCAAACTTGGGATATACTACATATAAATATATAATAACATATATTGAGTCACAAACAACACTAAAAATTAAAAATTAAAAAACTATATTACATGATATTTGAGAATGTTAAATCGTACATAGCTTCTGTAAATTATTTAGTCAATTCATAAATATGTTAAACAAAGATAATATTGCACATGTCATACACTAGTTTGAAAGCCGCGCTTCGCTGTGAGTGTTTGTCAACGGAGCGTTTTGTGTAGTGTGTTCGCTGCCAACGGGGCATAAAATAATCTAATCAAAACATAAACAAACATAAATTCCATTCCAATTAATCACCAACCCCATAAGCATAAATAATATTAACAATTTCAAGAAAATCTAAATGTGTTTGGTAGCAACTTGGGGTATATTGTTTTATGTAAGTGCATCTTACCTAATTTAACCTATCATACACATAAAAGGAAAACTGCAATTCCTAAGATAAGGTATCTTATTCACATAAAATTAACAAAAAAAGTTAAAATCATTTAAAACCCTAAAGTCACAGCCACAGTTCCTAATGTAAGCTATCATATTGACATAAAATTAACATAAAAAGTTAGAATCATTTAGAAACCTAAAGTGACAGATAGTAAAGCTGTCAACCCTAAGACTATACATACTAAACATGCAATTGAAAGATCAGAAAACATAATTATAAAAAAAGCTTAAGGATTCCAAACCTAGCAAGAATGGCAATTTGATGAAAAAAGCAGATCCAAGAGATGAAAAAAAGTGACCTAACACAATGATCTAGAAATAACCAAAGATAAACCAAGCTGATAATGCTCAAAGTGAGCATGTTTTTAGTTGCGTTATCATTAGTTTTGTGCATCATATTTGGTTATATTTGTATGTATTTGTTACTTAATCATGAAAAAGTGTATATGCAAGTAAATGTAGCTAAGTACAGGAAAAGATGATGAAAAGATGAAGAATTTGAGTGATTATGCACACTTGGAAGATTCTTGAGATGGAGACAAGAGTGAAACCACACAAGGACTCAAGGACTTGATAGTGACAAGATTTCTATGTTCATATATCAAGAAAATATCAAGTTCTATGGAAAAAATCAACACTTAAATGAAGGATAAAACATGTAACAAGAAAAGTCAAGGAAAAGTAAAAAATGTGAGTACAGGACGGGTCCAACCGATCGGATGCAACCAGCAACCGATTCAGTTGGGATGTGCCAAAGTGAGCAACCGATCGGATGATCATTGATCCGATCGGATAAGAAGAGCTGCAATTACCATTTCGCATTAAATGAAGGTTTTACTTCTCATTAATCATTGGAGTCCGATCATTTCTTGATATTAACTCTGGAGGGACGTGTTGGCTTGAAGAATAAGTGTTCTTACACTATATATTGGACCCTATGCATGTATTCTAAGTGTGACACCCCAAATTAGTAAAAGACTTATACCAAAGTCCTTACTATCTTATTATTATTGCCCGAAAGTCTAGTATTGCTGTAGAAACGTCCAGGAGATATTGAGTTTGAGTCTCAATAGTTTGTTTTGAGTTTGGAGTTGTTTACTTGTCATAATAGGCGATTGGAGGAGTGTGGTTGCTATAGTTCCACGATTCTAGTTCTTGTAATTCTAAAACTAGGTATATCTTGTTTTCTTACAATGAAGTACTTTTACTTTGAGTTTAATGAAAGTATTGCTTGTTACTTGTGTTTGATTATGATTGTTATGGAGTAATTTTTGGTATACTTGTGTGTATGATGTAACTATTGTTGGAGTATTCTTATCTTAAAAAATGATGCTTGAAAACATTTATAATTTTATGAGTTTGTTGGAATAATATTTAATCTTGCTTAATTTGTTGGTAAAAACATTTTAAAGAATAAAAAACGCCGAAAGAATTTTCTTTATGTTTTTATTCCAAAACGTTAGTGCACGAATTAGTATGGGATATGGTGTGTGACAAGCATCATATTTACTCATTAAAATGGATTTGAAACGATTTCATCACGAGAAAATGCCGAAAGGATTCGTAGGAATTTATGAGATAAGAATTGCTTTTCAAGCAACTAGTGTTTAATAGAATTGTCATAATAGTTAATAAGGCCGAAAGGAGTTCACTAGGAGATTGAATTCTTAGTAATGATTCTTCATGATATAAACCATTGATTGTTAATCATTCATATAAAATTGTGCATCATTACAAGTTACACCAAACTTTGTAGAATGCTCTATGCAATTGGTTAAGGAATTATACACAAGTATATGTTTTTGATTGATTGGATTCTATTTACTTTTTGAATTTTCACCAAATTGGATTGACAACCCTTTTTGCAAAAGCTTGTTATACTAAATACAATAATCACTAAATCCCTTGGGAAGATCTCGACTTACCCACCTTTACTATCACGGACGAGTATACTTGCTCGTATGTGTTGAATAGATAACCAGATAAATCGTGTTTGTAAATTTTAAAACTTGTACACGGTAGAGCACATCACAAGCAAAAAAAAATGTGGCCACAAATAAAGAGGGGACTGTACATGGTAAAATTTGGCACTTGCACAACCACAAAAGGATTAAAATATTCATTCCACTGTACATTTCTCTGTAGCTCCCCTCACAGGCAACTGTAGCAACCAGAAAAGTCATTTGGGCGGATCGGGCAAGCGTTAATCAATCGCCAGATTCTTTGTCGGAGTTGCACCCGATTGGGTCTAAAAGATAAGAGGAGTATGTGAGTGATAGTGAATAGTCCGGGTCGGGTAGTAAAACCCAAAATATGTATTGGGCTAGAACCAACCGGGGCATAAACCAAAAATGAGCAATCAAAGATCATGATAAATGTTAAATTGTATAATAGTTAATGAACTTACAAGAATTAAAAAGTCAAACCTCAAATCCTATATTGATTAGACTTGTAGAAGCATATTTAGACTATCAGTAGTGGGCGCTGTTGCTCCCTTTTTTTCCCGGAAAACGCCCCAACAGCGCCCCCTGCCCCAAAACGCAGGGGCGCTGTTGCTCCCTATTTTGCTTCGCCGGTTATTCACACAACGCCCCTCCCTTCTGACATCTTTTCATATTGCTACTAATTATAAGTGTACTATATTCACACAACCCATTTTAATATTGCTAGTAGTACAATCAAGTGAATAAAATATTGCTAGTAGTACAATCAAGTGAATAAAAAAGAAAATAAAATGAATGCCACGTGTCAAACAACCCCCCACTCACCACTACACCACTTTTTCAACAAAGCCCCATAAAACCCTGCATGCCACGTGTCAAACAACCCCCCACTTTCCACTTCTCCCCACTACACATACTCTTAGAGGCATTAGTTAGAACTTGTGTGAATTTGATATTGATGAGAGAGCTTGTGACAACCCGTAAAAATCCCTCGTAATAAATCTCAGTGATTAATGATAATCACAACTTACGGTTTAATAAAACCCATTTTTATGGGAAAATTTAAACTTTTCTATCATCGCTATTGTTATCATGAAATGTTTTCGTGATATATATAATAGCAAACATTACTCGAACCACAAACAACTTACGAGATATCATTCTCACTAAGTTCGAAACCTCACTAATCATAATAGTTAGTGATGACAAATCCCTACACACAAGTATATGCCCTTGTCCTAAGTTTCCTTAATTCCTACACTTAGTTCACACTAATTATCATTAAAACTCTTCACTAAATACTTGCAAAACCAAGTGGGCTATTTAGATAATGGCCCAATACACGCACACCAGTTCTACACGAACAAGCCCAACACCTCTTTGTATTCATGTAAGTCGAACCAGCCCACTTCCACTTCAATATTTAACTTGTGATCTTATGCAAAGTTCGACTAACCACGCCTTACTGAAACAACTCCATATCTTGCGAACTTTAAACGTAACCCTCGAATATTTTTATACAATCCTATACACGACTCACTAGGCTGTTCGTACGCCAAATTCTAGAAACTCGATTCAAGTATTGATATGGTTTCGAACGTCAAAGTTTTTGTCCTATTTCAATAAAACCCGCATAGGTAAAAATCTCGAAACTCAACTAACTCCAACCCGACTTTTACTAGGACTTCTAAATGATAATATTTGTACAATATGATGTTAGAGAGACATTGAAGTCAAAATGTTTATGAAATCACACGTTAAAAGTTTCTATCACTCATTCGAAAGTATCTAACTAATATAGATATAGTCCAACAACATAAGCCAAGTTCTTTAAAATCTTCTCATACTTTCTCATGATTGCTAAACCAGTCAAGTAACAATAGGCGTGTATAGATTGCTTAACCTCTTTGACCTTTATCAAATAATACGAACCGAATATGTACAAAGATACAACAACTAGATACAAGATATTATTGAAATCATCTTCTTAGCCAAACCTTCACTCATTCAATTGGTAAGATACTGCTATACTTCACCCCACATATCAAAGGAATATGTGTATAATCCAAATACAAAAGGCAAGACTCAATTCACACGTTTAGATACTTGTATACACAAACTAAAAATATCTATAGAATATGTATAAATGCCAACTATAAGAGTTAAGCTCTCAAACCACTTTCAATAATTCTAAATTCAGAATAAGAACTAGGACAGCAGAAACATGTGAGTCTCATTGACTTACATATAAAAATGTAAATGATAGTAACGTGTGAATATGTATTACATGTACATCCCAACAGCAAGAGACAAAATACTACAAACCTTCACACCTCCTAATGATTTCCAAAATCAGACGCATGCATGAAATCATGAATACTCGAACAGTAAAAATCATGATAAGTCTTGAGGATAAAATAGTCAACATTGTGTAGCTATCTTCTATATAAACCCACTCGTCTTCACTGCCAAGGTCACACACACATTTCATTCTTACCTATCTCACTTAACTCACTCTCATTAAACACTTGAAAACCTAGCCTCACTCGTCTCTCAACAAAGGAAACAAGTCGAGTGGAATAGGTAAAACATATGTATCTAGCCACACTCACTGTCTCACCTTTGAGCATTGTTCGATCATCTTTACTCCCTTCTTGGGTCTCAGTCGATCATCACCGTCTCCTCCTCACCACCTTAAAAGGTGTTGTAAGTACTAAGTAACCCTTCTTTTGTTTCTATTTCTCGCACACACAAAACACAACATGCATGCACTCGAACAGATAATTATCTCTAGTTTAGTTTCATGCAATTTCTCTCGTATAACTCACATTTGTGTCGAGAAACTCTATCATAAAAGACTAGCATTCGAGTCACACTAACACTCTCACGACTACATTTAATCGCATGCATCATAAGAACTTTATATTCGAACCTAGCATTTAAATTACAAAAGTCAGTATAGCTTCTTTTAATAGATTGCATAAAACAAATTGCTCATAACAGTCACTAAGGGCAAATCTTAAACCACGCTAGTACATGGTACATGCATGCACACTCTCTTTTGTAATTCCAAATCAAACGTATAAACATATATATTTTAAAACACACGTCAACTTATTTTGAATAATGTCGAATCCTCTTTTGAAAATCTCAACAGTTAACTCACACACACCACTTTCACAATTAAGTGACATTGCATGCACATCACATGTACACTACTAGCTAAAACTGGGAAACCCTAAACCATTTTCTAAATGATTTGTATAGTCGAAACCACTCGAGTAACCCTAGAAACCATGTTGGGCTGTAAATTTGCAACTCGCTAAGAGGCCCAATGTGTAAAAATTAAGCTATTAGTCGAATAAAGTACTAATGTTAACTAATCACATACTCACAGTCCATTATTCCATTGTATGTTAATGTACTCCAAGTATTAGTTCGTAAAAAATTAAGTATACAACTACAATTGTACTTCAAGATGAACCAACTACAATTGTCATTTGTCAAAAGATCCTAATAATTCCTAAATCAAAGCTGTAATTTTACAAGCAAACTTGGGATATACTACATATAAATATATAATAACATATATTGAGTCACAAACAACACTAAAAATTAAAAATTAAAAAACTATATTACATGATATTTGAGAATGTTAAATCGTACATAGCTTCTGTAAATTATTTAGTCAATTCATAAATATGTTAAACAAAGATAATATTGCACATGTCATACACTAGTTTGAAAGCCGCGCTTCGCTGTGAGTGTTTGTCAACGGAGCGTTTTGTGTAGTGTGTTCGCTGCCAACGGGGCATAAAATAATCTAATCAAAACATAAACAAACATAAATTCCATTCCAATTAATCACCAACCCCATAAGCATAAATAATATTAACAATTTCAAGAAAATCTAAATGTGTTTGGTAGCAACTTGGGGTATATTGTTTTATGTAAGTGCATCTTACCTAATTTAACCTATCATACACATAAAAGGAAAACTGCAATTCCTAAGATAAGGTATCTTATTCACATAAAATTAACAAAAAAAGTTAAAATCATTTAAAACCCTAAAGTCACAGCCACAGTTCCTAATGTAAGCTATCATATTGACATAAAATTAACATAAAAAGTTAGAATCATTTAGAAACCTAAAGTGACAGATAGTAAAGCTGTCAACCCTAAGACTATACATACTAAAAATGCAATTGAAAGATCAGAAAACATAATTATAAAAAAAGCTTAAGGATTCCAAACCTAGCAAGAATGGCAATTTGATGAAAAAAGCAGATCCAAGAGATGAAAAAAAGTGACCTAACACAATGATCTAGAAATAACCAAAGATAAACCAAGCTGATAATGCTCAAAGTGAGCATGTTTTTAGTTGCGTTATCATTAGTTTTGTGCATCATATTTGGTTATATTTGTATGTATTTGTTACTTAATCATGAAAAAGTGTATATGCAAGTAAATGTAGCTAAGTACAGGAAAAGATGATGAAAAGATGAAGAATTTGAGTGATTATGCACACTTGGAAGATTCTTGAGATGGAGACAAGAGTGAAACCACACAAGGACTCAAGGACTTGATAGTGACAAGATTTCTATGTTCATATATCAAGAAAATATCAAGTTCTATGGAAAAAATCAACACTTAAATGAAGGATAAAACATGTAACAAGAAAAGTCAAGGAAAAGTAAAAAATGTGAGTACAGGACGGGTCCAACCGATCGGATGCAACCAGCAACCGATTCAGTTGGGATGTGCCAAAGTGAGCAACCGATCGGATGATCATTGATCCGATCGGATAAGAAGAGCTGCAATTACCATTTCGCATTAAATGAAGGTTTTACTTCTCATTAATCATTGGAGTCCGATCATTTCTTGATATTAACTCTGGAGGGACGTGTTGGCTTGAAGAATAAGTGTTCTTACACTATATATTGGACCCTATGCATGTATGCTTAGTGTGACACCCCAAATTAGTAAAAGACTTATACCAAAGTCCTTACTATCTTATTATTATTGCCCGAAAGTCTAGTATTGCTGTAGAAACGTCCAGGAGATATTGAGTTTGAGTCTCAATAGTTTGTTTTGAGTTTGGAGTTGTTTACTTGTCATAGTAGGCGATTGGAGGAGTGTGGTTGCTATAGTTCCACGATTCTAGTTCTTGTAATTCTAAAACTAGGTATATCTTGTTTTCTTACAATGAAGTACTTTTACTTTGAGTTTAATGAAAGTATTGTTTGTTACTTGTGTTTGATTATGATTGTTATGGAGTAATTTTTGGTATACTTGTGTGTATGATGTAACTATTGTTGGAGTATTCTTATCTTAAAAAATGATGCTTGAAAACATTTATAATTTTATGAGTTTGTTGGAATAATATTTAATCTTGCTTAATTTGTTGGTAAAAACATTTTAAAGAATAAAAAACGCCGAAAGAATTTTCTTTATGTTTTTATTCCAAAACGTTAGTGCACGAATTAGTATGGGATATGGTGTGTGACAAGCATCATATTTACTCATTAAAATGGATTTGAAACGATTTCATCACGAGAAAATGCCGAAAGGATTCGTAGGAATTTATGAGATAAGAATTGCTTTTCAAGCAACTAGTGTTTAATAGAATTGTCATAATAGTTAATAAGGCCGAAAGGAGTTCACTAGGAGATTGAATTCTTAGTAATGATTCTTCATGATATAAACCATTGATTGTTAATCATTCATATAAAATTGTGCATCATTACAAGTTACACCAAACTTTGTAGAATGCTCTATGCAATTGGTTAAGGAATTATACACAAGTATATGTTTTTGATTGATTGGATTCTATTTACTTTTTGAATTTTCACCAAATTGGATTGACAACCCTTTTTGCAAAAGCTTGTTATACTAAATACAATAATCACTAAATCCCTTGGGACGATCTCGACTTACCCACCTTTACTATCACGGACGAGTATACTTGCTCGTATGTGTTGAATAGATAACCAGATAAATCGTGTTTGTAAATTTTAAAACTTGTACACGGTAGAGCACATCACAAGCAAAAAAAAATGTGGCCACAAATAAAGAGGGGACTGTACATGGTAAAATTTGGCACTTGCACAACCACAAAAGGATTAAAATATATCATTCCACTGTACATTTCTCTGTAGCTCCCCTCACAGGCAACTGTAGCAACCAGAAAAGTCATTTGGGCGGATCGGGCAAGCGTTAATCAATCGTCGGATTCTTTGTCGGAGTTGCACCCGATTGGGTCTAAAAGATAAGAGGAGTATGTGAGTGATAGTGAATAGTCCGGGTCGGGTAGTAAAACCCAAAATATGTATTGGGCTAGAACCAACCGGGGCATAAACCAAAAATGAGCAATCAAAGATCATGATAAATGTTAAATTGTATAATAGTTAATGAACTTACAAGAATTAAAAAGTCAAACCTCAAATCCTATATTGATTAGACTTGTAGAAGCATATTTAGACTATCAGTAGTGGGCGCTGTTGCTCCCTTTTTTTCCCGGAAAACGCCCCAACAGCGCCCCCTGCCCCAAAACGCAGGGGCGCTGTTGCTCCCTATTTTGCTTCGCCGGTTATTCACACAACGCCCCTCCCTTCTGACATCTTTTCATATTGCTACTAATTATAAGTGTACTATATTCACACAACCCATTTTAATATTGCTAGTAGTACAATCAAGTGAATAAAATATTGCTAGTAGTACAATCAAGTGAATAAAAAAGAAAATAAAATGAATGCCACGTGTCAAACAACCCCCCACTCACCACTACACCACTTTTTCAACAAAGCCCCATAAAACCCTGCATGCCACGTGTCAAACAACCCCCCACTTTCCACTTCTCCCCACTACACATACTCTTAGAGGCATTAGTTAGAACTTGTGTGAATTTGATATTGATGAGAGAGCTTGTGACAACCCGTAAAAATCCCTCGTAATAAATCTCAGTGATTAATGATAATCACAACTTACGGTTTAATAAAACCCATTTTTATGGGAAAATTTAAACTTTTCTATCATCGCTATTGTTATCATGAAATGTTTTCGTGATATATATAATAGCAAACATTACTCGAACCACAAACAACTTACGAGATATCATTCTCACTAAGTTCGAAACCTCACTAATCATAATAGTTAGTGATGACAAATCCCTACACACAAGTATATGCCCTTGTCCTAAGTTTCCTTAATTCCTACACTTAGTTCACACTAATTATCATTAAAACTCTTCACTAAATACTTGCAAAACCAAGTGGGCTATTTAGATAATGGCCCAATACACGCACACCAGTTCTACACGAACAAGCCCAACACCTCTTTGTATTCATGTAAGTCGAACCAGCCCACTTCCACTTCAATATTTAACTTGTGATCTTATGCAAAGTTCGACTAACCACGCCTTACTGAAACAACTCCATATCTTGCGAACTTTAAACGTAACCCTCGAATATTTTTATACAATCCTATACACGACTCACTAGGCTGTTCGTACGCCAAATTCTAGAAACTCGATTCAAGTATTGATATGGTTTCGAACGTCAAAGTTTTTGTCCTATTTCAATAAAACCCGCATAGGTAAAAATCTCGAAACTCAACTAACTCCAACCCGACTTTTACTAGGACTTCTAAATGATAATATTTGTACAATATGATGTTAGAGAGACATTGAAGTCAAAATGTTTATGAAATCACACGTTAAAAGTTTCTATCACTCATTCGAAAGTATCTAACTAATATAGATATAGTCCAACAACATAAGCCAAGTTCTTTAAAATCTTCTCATACTTTCTCATGATTGCTAAACCAGTCAAGTAACAATAGGCGTGTATAGATTGCTTAACCTCTTTGACCTTTATCAAATAATACGAACCGAATATGTACAAAGATACAACAACTAGATACAAGATATTATTGAAATCATCTTCTTAGCCAAACCTTCACTCATTCAATTGGTAAGATACTGCTATACTTCACCCCACATATCAAAGGAATATGTGTATAATCCAAATACAAAAGGCAAGACTCAATTCACACGTTTAGATACTTGTATACACAAACTAAAAATATCTATAGAATATGTATAAATGCCAACTATAAGAGTTAAGCTCTCAAACCACTTTCAATAATTCTAAATTCAGAATAAGAACTAGGACAGCAGAAACATGTGAGTCTCATTGACTTACATATAAAAATGTAAATGATAGTAACGTGTGAATATGTATTACATGTACATCCCAACAGCAAGAGACAAAATACTACAAACCTTCACACCTCCTAATGATTTCCAAAATCAGACGCATGCATGAAATCATGAATACTCGAACAGTAAAAATCATGATAAGTCTTGAGGATAAAATAGTCAGCATTGTGTAGCTATCTTCTATATAAACCCACTCGTCTTCACTGCCAAGGTCACACACACATTTCATTCTTACCTATCTCACTTAACTCACTCTCATTAAACACTTGAAAACCTAGCCTCACTCGTCTCTCAACAAAGGAAACAAGTCGAGTGGAATAGGTAAAACATATGTATCTAGCCACACTCACTGTCTCACCTTTGAGCATTGTTCGATCATCTTTACTCCCTTCTTGGGTCTCAGTCGATCATCACCGTCTCCTCCTCACCACCTTAAAAGGTGTTGTAAGTACTAAGTAACCCTTCTTTTGTTTCTATTTCTCGCACACACAAAACACAACATGCATGCACTCGAACAGATAATTATCTCTAGTTTAGTTTCATGCAATTTCTCTCGTATAACTCACATTTGTGTCGAGAAACTCTATCATAAAAGACTAGCATTCGAGTCACACTAACACTCTCACGACTACATTTAATCGCATGCATCATAAGAACTTTATATTCGAACCTAGCATTTAAATTACAAAAGTCAGTATAGCTTCTTTTAATAGATTGCATAAAACAAATTGCTCATAACAGTCACTAAGGGCAAATCTTAAACCACGCTAGTACATGATACATGCATGCACACTCTCTTTTGTTTTTCCAAATCAAACGTATAAACATATATATTTTAAAACACACGTCAACTTATTTTGAACAATGCCGAATCCTCTTTTGGAAATCTCAACAGTTAACTCACACACATCACTTTCACAATTAAGTGACATTGCATGCATATTACATGTACACTACAAGCTAAAACTGGGAAACCCTAAACCATTTTCTAAATGATTTGTATAGTCGAAACCACTCGAGTAACCCTAGAAACCATGTTGGGCTGTAAATTTGCAACTCGCTAAGAGGCCCAATGTGTAAAAATTAAGCTATTAGTCGAATAAGCTAGTAAAATAAGCTTCATTAGTCTTAAATAAGTCTCCTAAAAAGTCGCCCACTTTTTCCGTTATCATTTTAACATTTTTGGATTAAAAACGTAACGCATTTTAACTATAAGGACTAAAACTGTCAACTGTGAAACTTGAGGGCTGAAACTGTGAAAACAGGTTATAAAGGACCTAAAATGACTTTTAAATAAATTCCAAGCTTTATAATGATATTTGAATTATTTTTGGAATATTGTTAAACTTTATATTTAACAAAGGACTAACTACGTAACGCAAATACAGTTAGGATAAAAAGTATAAAATCGGGAAAGGACAAGGACCAACTATTTTTCACTTAACATCCTCATTCTCATCACCACATCACCACACATGCATTCATTACATTCTAGTTACATATATTTAACTTTCGTTATCTATTTAACGATTTCATATGCATATCATTTCATCATATTTTAAGGAGATAATACCTCGAGTCAAGTGACATAAGAATTATGATAATATCATTGTATGATATTATATTTTCTTAACTTGAGGCATTTTAGGCATATCACACTCACTTCATCAAATCGTTATACGATTTCTCACGTTCACACGCATCGTTAGTACAAGTCGAATACTTAGATATTCCTCATATTCAGGTCTCGTATCGAAGACGTTTCCGTGAATCGTTTTCATAGATCTTATAATTCTATCTTGTCAGCTACACTCCAGGTGAGTCGTGGCCCCTACTTTTAATAACTGTTTAATAACTCTTTTGGGGGAGATACATGCTTTAACTGTTTTAAGTATTTTATACTTTGAAAACACTCATGATTCATTCGAAATCATCAACTATGTGTTACATGTTTTGAACCACCCTTGACGGGGATATATGCTCGTTATATTTGCAAAACTGCTTGCTTAACTGAAATGCTATATTGAAAGATAACATTCTCAAACTACTTGTTGTAACAAGACACTGAGACTCAGTTATGCATTCATATAACAACTGAATGTACTGTTAACTTAACTATGATGTTTATACATCCCAACTAGAAATACTTGCCAAACGGAAGTATGTGTATTCTATGAAACCCGAACCCTATATTGCCTAAGTTTAACTATATTGCCATAAAGTCCCTCGATCATGAGCCATTAATCACTGCGGTGAGCGCGAATATAGTGGACAGCTTCGAAACCTGTAAAGGCTGACGACCTATCACACTAAATATGGGCGGAATGCCGGATGGCTAGTCGTATTTAGTGGCGATACACTATATTCGACACAAATAGGTGAGGCAATCACCTATTCTTTAGGGCAAAACCATCAGTAACCCTGATGTGACTTTCTCCGTTTTACGGTACTCTTGTTAACGTTTTGCGCGTCATGAGGCTTAGAGCAATATAACCTTTTGAATATATATGGCTTCTTATATATATTCGGATACAGCTGTATTCAGTAACAACCACTCTACACTGATAGACATCAGACCTTATACTATTATTAGTACTATGTGTTGTACTAGGAACTTAACTGAAATTATATGTGACATAGTTGTGTTTTATGATAAAAACAACTAAATGTTGGCATATCGTATTTTAAGAGCTTAACCATTATTTCATTACAAGCATAACTCATTTTCCTTTAAACTTGAAACCTATGATCCCTTGAGATCATAAACGATTTACTCATGGATTGTTATCCAATTTCAAACTTACTAGTTACTTCAAGAAGTACTAGTACTTATTTCAACTCTCAACTCTTGAAAACATTGAAAGAAAGTTATTTTCTATCAAAACTCCGCGAACTCACCAACCATTGTGTTGACGTTTTAAGCATGTTTATCTCAGGTAATCAACGGAGCAGGACAAGACACGGAGCGGGCATTTAAATACTCTGATAACTTAAATGGTGTAAAAATCAAATATGTCATTCTTTTCCAAATCATTATAATTTTTGGAGTTTTCAAATCAGATTTTACCAACTTTTCACTAAAACCATTCTTTTGAATGACATATAACTTTTAAAACGCCTTTCCCGAGCCATTTCCTAAAATTTTGACTTCGATCCTCAGTGTAACACCCAAATATTTTCCGCTGCCACAAAACCAAATTTGGGGGTGTTACAGATTGGCATCAGAGCCACAGGTTATAGAGAATCAAATGTTTTCCAACATTGAACTATAACCACACTTTCAAAATAAATGATTTTACACCATACCATTTTACGCCCTCCGTGTCTGCAGACTGTCGTGCTCAATGTATTACCTACTAAGATTTGTTTTGTACTAATCTTTACATGCTTAATGTTTACTCTTCACTCATAACACACTGTGTTATTCTACACTCGATGTTACACTTTAAACGTACGAATATTCATGATTACTGTTATTACAGTACCATGTCTTCCAAACTAGTCGAGACTACCCCTCCTACTACACATGCGTCACCTACCTATCAAATCGCCCCAGATACTGAAGATCCTTATGTGCAAATGTCACCACCCCAGCCTGACATAGAACTCACTCGTAAATCACCTCCGTCATCACCTACTTACTCACCTCCACGTCAGAAACTTAAGAGAGCAACCGAATCCTATTCAGATGAAGATTTGATTGGTGGTCAACCAACATTTGAATCTGAACAGAGTTCACCCCAAGAGATGACTTGGAAAAAGATCGAACTAAATTCTCCTCTACCTAATATCTCAGACTTCTCCATGCCCGATATTCCAGAGAATGTATCCTCACCCAATTCTCCCGACTACAATATAGATACCCATGACCCCATATGGACTTGCCTTCATCAACACACCAACATACTAGACGCTCACTCTGAACAGCTAAAAGAGTTACAACCATTACGATTCGAATGGTATGATCGTAACATTGATACCCTGTTTAAGAGAACAGATGCTGAGAGAAGAGAAGTGTTTGATCTAGGAGTAAATGTTGGTAACATGAAGGACAATTACGAACAAGAACTTAGAAACTTGGACACCAGAACCCGCTGTTTGGGAAGAGGCCACACCCAAACACACATTAGGATCGAGGACGTTGAAAGAGCATTATGGTTAGCTAGAGACACAGCAAGAATCCAAAGCCAAAAGATTGCGGCCTTGGAAAGCATGTTAGCTAATCAAATGAATGCGTGCCAGGAACGTTTCTCAGCCATGGAAACTGCACAACGTGATCTTGAGGCAGAAGTTAGACGTCTACGTCAGAGACGTAACTAATCTTAAGTATCGTTGTTGTGCTCAATAAACCAAATAGTTTTGGTTTAATATTCCATGTATCTTTCAATAATTCTGTAACACTCAGAATCTGTAATCGACTTTTAAGCTATGACAATCTCTTTTCCGTTATATCTTACTGTTGTAAACAAATTCATTCCACCAAACCCTATCATGGTGCTATAAATGCAAAGAGCCATGCAAAATTCCACCATTTGTTACTCCCTTAGGTAAACAAATGACTCCACCAGAATCAATGAGACACTAATAAAAGACCTTGTGTTGGTCGTTTTGATCAAACAAGTTATTAGAGTTATGTTAATATTGATGATTGTGTTCAAACCTACTATGGTATTATCGATGATTGTACATCAAATATACCACGACTAAACAATAAACCCTAGAAGTCCAAGAAACAACTCATCAATGTGGTGGCTTCTATGGAGATTCATAAATCAGTTCCTTTTCGGCAATCGTTAGCCTAGCAGGGATTCACTTTTTGAAGATATTGTTCAAACGTCTTTTACTTGGTGTCTTGTCGTAGTAAGTCCAATCTCAACTGAGTCACTTGGTTGCAAAGTCCCACTTTACTTATTTTGTATTTTCTTCTAGGCTCTTGCTAGTTTTAATAAATTTACCGTTAAAAAGGTAAAAAAAATAAAAATAAAAAAATAGTGGTCAAATCATGTAGAATACTGGGATTGCCACATTATATTATATATCTATACTACATATAATGCATGGATGAATCTCTCTCCTCTTGGTCTTAAAATTAAGACTTACAAGATATAATGCTTATTGTACAATACACAAAGCACTATTAATGATCTTTCTCATCAATCTTAATTTTAAGACTTACAAGTCTTAAAGCTTAATGTACAAAATACAAAGTACTATTAATTTGGTCAAGATATTTAATGTAGTCAATTAATTAATTGGTCAATAAATACAATTAATTTAGTTATTAAAACACCCCTTACATAAGAAATACAAATTATCAAGCATATTGTACAATCAACTTAAACACAATTCCTGCATTAAATGTTACTAATACAAATAATAAAACACGTTATACAAATATTCAAGCACGAACGGTCAACGGGCCAAATGGGCTCGAGCCCGAACGGGCACGGGCCAAACGGGCACTGGTCAAACGGGCTCATGTTATACGAATGACTTTAAAAAAGACCCAAAAAGACGACATAAATTCCTTAGTTAAGGAGTTGAAATACGTCACATGAAATTCTTGATATCCGTAAATTTATTATTAAAAAGAACATAATAAACTAAAATACATGATTCACAGGAAAATATTATTTTAGGGTACCCGCCGCCGCAACGCGCGGGTACCCTGCTAGTATATACTAAAAGGCAGGAGGCGGTACTGTAGCGGAACAATGTAGCAGCTATAGTGGACGCTACAGTACTTTTTTTTTTGTTTTTGTTTCGAAAAAATAAAATTTTGAAAAAAAAAATTGAAAAAATATTTTCAAAAAACTTTATTTGAAAAAAAATTAAAATAAAATTTTTTATTAATTTTTTTTTGAAAATTATTTTTCAAAAACTTTCTTTTTCAAATTTTTTTTTTCGAAAATCTTTTTTCTAAAATTCAAAAAAAAATTATAAAAAAAAAAAATTCGAAAAAAAGTTATAGAAAAAAAATTCAAAAAAAGATTATTTTTTTTTTTTATTTTTAAATATAGCTAAAAATTGTATAGATAAAAATGACATTCACTCAAATTCTTAAAATAAAATTATATATATATATACTAAAAAGCAGGAGGCGGTACTGTAGCGGAAAACTGTAGTAGCTACAGTGGACGCCACAGTACTTTTTTTTTTTTCGAAAAAATAAAATTTTGAAAAAAAAAATTGAAAAAATATTTTCAAAAAACTTTATTTGAAAAAAAAATTAAAATAAATTTTTTTATTAATTTTTTTTTTTTTTGAAAATTATTTTTCAAAAACTTTCTTTTTCAAAATTTTTATTTTCTAAAATTCAAAAAAAAATTTATAAAAAAAAATTTCGAAAAAAAGTTATAGAAAAAAAAAATTCAAAAAAAGATTTTTTTTTTTAAATATGGCTAAAAATTGTATAGAGAAAAATGACATTCACTCTAATTTTTACAATAAAAACAATGAGATAGCATAAGTATATGCTATTAGATTCTATATAACAAATAATTATGTTTCAAAGGTGATTCATATTGTGCCATCGTAAAAAAATATACATTTTTTAAAATTAATCTTTAAAAAAAAATAAGTTTTTTAGAAATTTTTTTTTTACAAAAATTAATTCTTTTAATTTATCAATCTTTTTCAAATTTACTCCATTTTCAAAAATAGTCATTTGGTTTTATCGATCTTTTTAAAATTTAGTCCTTAATGACTAACTTTCAAATAAGACTTAGCACCACACTCCCGCAGCAACGCGCGGGTTTCCCAGCTCGTATATACTAAAAGGCAGGAGGCGGTATTGTAGTGGAACACTGTAGCAGCTACAGTGGACGCTATAGTGAACGCTACAGTAACTTCTCTCTATTTTTTTTTTATTTTTTTTATTTTTTTTTTCAAAAAACTTTATTTGAAAAAAAATTAAAATAAATTTTTTTATTAATTTTTTTTTTTGAAAATTATTTTTCAAAAACTTTCTTTTTCAAAATGTTTTTTTCGAAAATCTTTTTTCTAATATTCAAAAAAAAAATTTATAAAAAAAAATCGAAAAAAAGTTATAGAAAAAAAAATTTTCAAAAAAAGATTTTTTTTTTTTTTAAATATAGCTAAAAATTGTATAGACAAAAATGACATTCACTCTAATTTTTACAATAAAAACAATGAGATAGCATAAGTATATGCTATTAGATTTTATATAACCAATAATTATGTTTCAAAGGTGATTCATATTGTGCCATCGTAAAAAAGTATACATTTTTTAAAATTAATCTTTAAAAAAAAATTAATTTTTTTAGAAAAATTATTTTTTTTAGAAATATTAATTCTTTTAATTTATCAATCTTTTTCAAATTTACCCCATTTTCAAAAATAGTCCTTTGATTTCAAAATTGATTTTTACGCTTATATTCATTCATATTCTACCCTACTGTCAAATTCATATCGAAGTTATTCCCGACATCATACCAAACGACACCTAAATGTAATAACTTTACAATAATTACCTCAACCGCTTAGGTGATAAGTTGATAACTACCTCAACTACCTTAATATACCAAGTTTTATGAATTGTATAACTTTTAAGCAAAAGCAGATAATGGGTATGTTTGGAAAAAGTAATTGTTACTGGAACTGGAGATGGTGTTGGAGATGGAGATTATAAAAAGAGATTATTTTTATAAGCTACATGAAGTAACCTTCGATTTTCAGAGATTTTGGAAGATTTTTTTTTTTAATCTCTTATAAGTTCTGTCTGCCAAACAAAAATTATTTTTTAAGTAGCTTATTTTTTGAAAAAATAAGCATAATCCCTCCATAATCTTTCATAATCTGCTAGAGGTGGCAATTTATGACAAAACTAAAAAAAATTGGCTAATTTGGGCAAAATTTTAAAATATTTGAGCACATTTAGCTACCATTTTTTTTTGAAATGAGATATATTACCCATTTAAAAGCTAAATGGGCATAAACGGGCACATATTTTTCTCTCAATTGGAGAACATTACAATTATTTTTAAAGAAAACTTATATATATAATATACTTAATTTTTTAAATATAAATGGGGTGTTACGTTTGATGAATATATTTCGTCATTTTGTGTTTTTTCTAAAGCGATTTGTATAATATGTGCCCGTTTGGCCCGTGCCCATTTAGCCCGTAGCCCGTTTGAACCGTGGCCCGTGCCCGTCCGGCCCGCCCGTTTTTCTACCTCTATAATCTGTTGCGCCAAACACACCCAATATCTTTTATTTAGTTAGCCGTAAAAAATACTCTAAATATTTATTCTGAATTAAATTTTCGATTGAATACTACTCCGTACTAATTATTTGCTAAGTTTTGTATTAAGATCCATTATTGTATAGGAGCCACTTTAACGTAACCGATTACGTGAGCCACCATAATTTTATCATCTTCATTCTTCCATGACCCACTTCCCACGTAACTGCTTACGTCACCCACCATTTATATACTTCAAATTTAAGTTCTTGTCAAAATAAAAAATTTAATTTGTAGATTACTTCTCAACTTACATGGTCACTTACTCACTTTAGAGTTTAGACTCAACTTACATGGTATTTTTTTATTTACCTTTTTGACCGTCAAATTTTTATAAACTATACTACCTATATCACATGTTTTCAACGAGACTTGAATCCACAACTTTTAGGTCGATAACCATTCAACGAGACTTGAAAAGTTTTTCTATTAAAAATGAATAAATTACTCATTTGTTTCGGTAAAAGTACATAAATGAATGAGTAACCTCTATTTCAAATCTTTGATTTTGAATAAGATCTTACATATAGCCCATAATTTATTTAATAAAAGGTC